>SKCR01039093.1:0-105613 GCA_019454045.1 Zanthoxylum bungeanum | reverse complement strand
TAATCGATAAAAATAATATATTCGATATATTAACGAAAGTAGATTTCCGACGCGGAATTAAAATTAGATTTTAATTCGGGCAAATGAGTTATTTCAGAATTAATTCCTTAGTGATGTGAATAGTAATTCGTTAGGCATAATTATTTAATTACGTCGCGACAGAAGTTCGTTAATTCGGAATTAGTGAAATCGAGCACGGAAGTGTTTGCGGGCCCATTCGCATTCGAATCGAGTAGGGCCCAGAAGTCACATCGCGAGTCACATCACTTGTCATTTTAGTGATAGACATCTTGTCACCTTTTAGTAAGTGACATGCAGTCACTATTCATGATTGTTGGTGGTTTGTGGGCATTTAATGCAATTTTTGGCTCCAAAGTTGTGTTGACTTTTTAGAAAAGGATATACCACTTTTGGTAAGGCATTTTGGGCATTATTATTGTTTTAGAAAACAAAATACAAAACTTGAAAAACTCTCTCCTCTCTTGGTAAAAGCCCGTGAGTCTCCATTGAAAGGAAGAAGATTTGATCTTTTTTCTTCTTTTTTGCTAGCACATTCAAGGATCAAACAAAAGTGATAGGGACCGAATCTTAGAGCTTGGATTCCTTAAAGCTTGGAGCTTCGTCATCTTCAACAAAGCTTCTCTTGGCTGAATCTTGGAGCATTTTGGAGGAAAAGTTTTTGTTACGCATCACTCCAATCCGATTGTAAGTATGTTTCCGCCATACTTCTTGTTATATTCATTCTATTTCATGGCTTAAAATGATATTGGGACATCAAAAGAAACCAACAGGTTAGACATATATAAGCACTGGAGAAATTCCTTCAAAGAGTCGATAAGTACAACCTCCAACTCAACCCCAAGAAGTGTGTGTTTGGGGTAATATCAGGAAGTTGTTAGGACATACGGTAGGAATGGGAGGGATAAAAATGGTCCGTGAAAAGATCAAGGCAATTATAGAGATGCTCGCACCGAAGATAGAAAAGGAAGTTATAGCTTTTCTCGAGAAAATCCAGTATATCAGTCAATTCATAGCCAAGCTAACATTATTATGTGAGCCCATCTTCAAGTTATTGAGTAAGGAGCAGCCTGTGGAGTGGAATAGGAAATGTCAAGAAAGCTTTTGACAAAATCAAAGAATACTTGGTTGAACCGCCCGTCTTGAAAACTTCAAGGTCGGGCAAACCCTTAGTGTTGTATTTTGCCATAGAACCCGAAGCACCGGGGGCGATGACGGTACAGGCAGATGAGACAGGGGTGGAACATACAGTCTACTATTTCAGTAAGAAGATGCTTCTGTATGAAGCCCACTATCAAGAGGTGAAAAAGATCTGTTTGGCGGTGATATGGGCTTCCCGGAAGTTGCGTCATTACTTCCAATCCTATAAGATACAATTGGTAGCAAAGGAGAATCCCCTAAAGTATTTGCAGTCAGTACCCTCACTGGTAGGGAAGTTAGCCAGATGGTTGTTATTACTGACGGAGATTGATATAGAATACCTCACATCTAAGGTAATCAAAGGGCGAGCCGTAGCAGAATTCTTGGCATTACAACCCATAGAAAGAGATCAGTATAAGTTCGAATTCCCGGACGAGGAGGTTCAGGCCACAGGCTAATGGGGTGGTGGAGGCGGCCAACAAAACCATAAATAAAATACTAGCTAAGATGACAGAAAGTTATAAATATTGGGCTGACAAACTACTGTATGCCCTGTGTGGGTATAAAACTTCGGTGAGAATGGCAACATGAGCCACACCATATGCTTTAGTTTACGAGATGAAGCAGTGTTACCAGTGGAAATAGAGATACAGTCAATGCGGGTAAGATTGCCTGAGCGAGAATTGGCCTCGAAGAGGTTCGAACAGCTAGCTTTGCTGGATGAGAAAAGATAAAAGCCTTATACCACATACATCTATACCAGAAAAGGTTGGACATGGCATTCAACAAGAAGGTGCATGCCAATAAAATCAAAGAAGGTGATCTAGTGCTCAAGCAGTCAAGAAGCCACTAATAATGGACCCACGGGGAAAGTTCAGGCCCAATCGGGAAGGGCCCTACCTAGTGAAGAAGGTAATGGGGAATGGAGTAGTGAGGCTGTCAGTTTTGGAAGTGAATGAGTTCACCGAGACCATCAACGTGGACAGGCTGAAATAATACTTTGCATTAAAAAAAAGAGAGAGAGGAAAGGTTCGTTGGGTTGAAAATCCGTAAAGGACAGCCCAAACAAAAATATAGAGCATGACTGAGCAAGAAAAAAGGTTAATTGTAAAATCCGTGAGGAACAGTTAGCAACCGAGGTACCCTTGCAATGCAGTTCATTATTTCCTACATATGTAATAAGAAGTAATACAAATGCCTTTATTGAAATAAATGTTCAAGAAATTTATAGATTGCAAAAATCCCAGCTAACCGGGAAATATTAGAGTCAAGTAATTACAAATCATGTCTTTTGCTTATTAGAGGTATAAGAGAAGGAGCATTGGGAGGCCCCAAGGCAGCGACATGCCACGTTCGGCACTGAGACCATTTGGTCTGGAAATAGTCCAAGAGACGACAAGACAGGAGCCAAAGGAGGAACGATAAGTCTTAACTTCTCTTGCGACCAATCTTAAAAAAAAATTAAAAAAAGAAAAAAAAGATGAAAATTTTTTTTAGCTTGCTGAGTTGAAAACCTGAAAAAGCGTCCCAGGTAAGATTGAGAAATCCGCTAAGTTGAAAATTCGAAAGGAAAACTTAAATAAATGATAGAACAAACCTACAAAACAAGGAAAGCTTTAGAGGGTATAGATATTGTAAACACGACATCACCGGAAGGGTAGTAAGAGAAAATGCAAGCTAAGAATTGTCGCGAACTCCTCAGGTAGTGGGCATATTTTGAAATCTAGGAATCAGAAGACATGACTTTCAATATTTGAAAAGGATGCGACCACTTTCAAAAGGCGTAATCCACCTTGACCCGGTACAGGTAGCTAAGAGTAGAAAGTTGAGCCAGGTCTGAGGATGACCTGTCTACCACCCCGTGAATGAGAGACACAACGGGATCTTGAGCCATGGACCAATGAGAGCCGAGCAATCACCAGAGGAGAATTGGCAGAAGGAAACTGTAATCAGGCTAAAGGGGTGCCTACAGCTTTCTATAAGTAAAGTTGCACTAAAGGCCAAAAGGATTCCTAAAGGGGTGAAGAAAACCCTCTAGCGTAAGGAAGGCCTAACCAAGGATAACATCAAGACAATAGGACAAAAAAACCCCATCGGAATAGGGAATGTATCCATGCATACATGCATACATGTCGCATATACATAATTTTTATTTTTATTCGCAGGCATTGAGAAAAAAAAAAAGCGGTGAGGACGAAGAACTTGAGAGTGGAGAACAACCTCGAGAATGAGGATGGGCAAAAGAGCCTCAAGAATGAGGGATAGATCAGTGGTTGAAGCACCTCACCACCATCAGTTCGATAGTTTAGGAATGAATCCCGGGGTCGAGGCCTATATTATCAACAGTTTGGGAATGAGTCCCATAGGTTGAAACACCTCATCTTTATCGAAAAAGCTCCCCAGTGGATTGAAGAGTCACACAGGAGGACCAAAATGCTACCACCAACTCAGTTCGGGAATGAAACCTATAGATCGAAGCATCTCACACCCAGCACAGTTCGAGAATGAAACCCAAGGGTCGAAGCACCTTACAGTCAGTTTGGGAATGAATCCCAATGATCGAAGCATCTCACACACATCACGGTTCGGTAATGAAACCAAGGGGTCGAAACACCTCACCATTAGTTCGGAAAATGAAACCCAGAAATCGAAGCATCTCACACTTAACTTAGTTTAGGAATTAAACCTAGAGGTCGAAGCGCCTCAGAGATCGAAGCATCTCAGACCCATCATGGTTCGGGAATGAAACCTAGGGGTCGAAGTATCGCGCTGTCAGTTCGGAAATGAATCCCAAAGAGCGAAGCATCTCACACTTAGCACGGTTCGCGAGATGAAACCCATAGGTCGAAGCACCTCACCGTCAGCTCAGGAATGAATCCCAGAGATCAAAGCATCTTACACATGGTATGGATTCAGGAATGAATCCCAGAGGTCGAAGTACCCTCGCCATCAACTCAACTCAATTCGGGAATGAATCCCAGAGATCGAAGAAGCATCTCACACCCAGCATGGATTCGGGAGTGAATCCCAGAGGTTGAAGCACCTCAACATCAACTCAACTCAGTTCGGGAATGAATCCCAGAGATTGAAGTATCTCACACCTGGTATGGATTCGATAATGAATCCCAGAGGTCGAAACACCTTGCCATCAATTCAACTCAGTTCAAAAATGAATCCCATAGGTCAAACCATCTCAGACCTGTATGGTTCGGGAATGAATCCCAAGTGTTGAAGCACCTCACCATAAACTCAACTCAGTTTGGTAATAAATCCGAGAGATCGAAGCATCTCACACCCAGCATGGTTTCGGGAATAAATCCCAGGGGTCAAAGCACCTCGCCATCAACTCAACTCAGTTCGGGAATAAATCCCAGAGATCGAAGCATCTCACACCCAACATGTTTCGGGAATGAATCATAGGGGTCGAAGCACCTTGCCATCAACTCAATTCAGTTCGGGAATAAATCCCAGAGATTGAAACATCTCACACCCAATATGATTCTTGAATAAATCCCAAGGGTCAAAGCACATTGCCATCAACTCAACTCAGTTCGGGAATAAATCCCAGAAATCGAAGTATCTCACACCCAACATGGTTCGAGAATAAATCCCAGTGGTCGAAGCACCTCGCCATCAACTCAACTTAGTTCAGGAATAAATCCTAGAGATCGAAGCATCTCACACCTAGCATGGTTCGGAAATGAATCCCAGAGATCGAAGCATCTCGTAAAATAAGTAAAACAACAGGTAAGTCCAACAACGGCCGACGAACCAAGTAAATAAAAATGTATGTATGACTTTGATAGGGTTGTCACTGTCACACACTACACAAGCCCCATCAAAGTGGGGGCGACTGTAGACACTGCATTTTTACAAAAGCCCGATGACAAGCCTCGTATAGAGGCACTACCTGAAAAGTTGTGAAAAAAGAATGATGGAAGGAAGGAAAACCTCCAAAATTAGCACCTCATCGGATTCGGACTCACTAGCCAGCCTCGGATTCGCCCAGTCAGTTTCTGCTTCAAACCTTAGCCTCGGACCCACCGTGCAGCCCATCCACGTGGCCCATGACCCACTATGCACGCACAAAGCCCATGCAATCCATGCAAATACTCTCATCAAATCACTTTCCAATTCAATGAGATTTTTGGATCCCATACGTACCAATTTAACAAGATTTGAGATATCCTAATCACCAAATTTATGAGATTGTATTCTCAAAATAATTTGAGACTATATCCCCCAAATTTCCATGATTTATTTCCCTATTTGGAGATCCCTTCAAATCATTATAAAAGTGAGACTTTTTTCTTCTTTTTAGAGGACTTTAGACGGCAACTTGAAGGAAAAAACCCTAGCTCTTCTCTTCTTTCTTCTTCTTTGACGGCGACCCTAGAATAAGAAACCCATTAAAAAAAAAAGCACACCGAAAAATAAAAACAACCAAAACAGCAGCAAAAAACAACCAAAACAGCAGCCAAATCACCAAAAAAATAGTAGAAAAAAAAAAACCAAAGTAGCAGCCAAAAACAACCAAACTAGTAGCCAAATCACCGAAAAATAACAGTAAAAAATAACTAAAACAATAGCCAAAAACAACAAAAAATAGTAGGCAAATCACCAAAAAATAGCAGCAAAGAATAACTAAAACAACAGCCAAAAACAACCAAAACAACAGGCTAATCACCGAAAAATAATAGCAAAAAACAATCGTAAAACAGCAACCAGAAAAACAACAAAGCAGCAACCAGAAAAGCAAAATAATAACCAGAAAATAGCAAAATAAAAACCAAAAAATAGCAAAACAGTAACCAGAAAATATCAAAACGACAACCAGAAATAGCAAACCGTTAAAACCAAGCTTCAATCCTTCCGGCGACGGCGTAACGCACTTCCGAGGAAAGCGACTTACTTAAAAGGTAAAACCTAAGGGCACCCTTACCATATGTATTTTTAGTTCCAGACGCTGCATGCCTGGTATGACATGAAATACGTCCAGCAAGGTATGTGAAGTCCTACATCAAAGACAACCAAATTTCTGGTCACATTTCTTTCTTTCTTTGGTATTTCATTATTTATCTTTTATTTATTTATTTATTCAACTTTATTATTATTTTATTATTTCACCTTTATTTTGTTTATTTTTTTTGTTCATCTTGATGATTAGTCGAATATGCATTCTTATATTATTTCGCGTCTATTTTTTATGTCTGTTTATATTGCATTGATAATTAGGTGTGTTATTATCCTTTGTGGCATATCAGATGGAAACCCAAACGTAAATTCCATAGGCGAATCTGAATGTACGGTAGTGCGGTTTGTAGTTGAGATATAACTCCACGTGCCACTCGAGAAATACTTTTATATGCGTGATTAACCTCCATTTTTGTTTTCAATTTATCTATGATGCTTTTCTTTCTTTTGATTGTTTATTATAATTTTCATTGCCGTATCTTGTATTTCTGAATTTAATATGCTTTTGGAGCTGTTATTGTGATTATTATTTGCTTGGTATGTCATTACATTTTTATTCGCTTTTATGGATGAATTATATTAAGACTTTGCTATACCATTGTGTGAAACCATCCATTATACAGGCATAAGTAAGGGACCATTCCGAACCCAACGGTTTGAGGTATTCCCTTGCGAGTGCGGCCTTAAATCTTTCCTAGTTCAAACAGGGTGGCGACTCATTAATTCTCCGATTTAGTCCTCCGGGGGCTAATCCGTACTCTCTATGGGCTATTAGCCCAAAGTATCGTGGTCACCGAGCATCATAGGCATAGCGGTAAACCCTACTTCGTTCCTACAAATACGCACTCCTATATTTCAACCTTCTCGCCTTCTTCTTATCCCCTAATAAATAATTGGATTATACCTCTATCAAACTAGAACCTCCCACACTCTTAGGTTCTAGAATCTCTAAGGGGATGACTCGAGGAATCTTAGATTTGATGGATGACACCAGCCAGACTAATGAATCCGCCTACTGATTATTCTTTCAGCCAACCTACTCGAAGGTCACAATCCCTGTTCATTCGGTCAATTTTTTCACCTCCATGAGGTAAGCTATCATATTGGGCTCCCTTGCCTGGAACCAACCAAATTCGAGTCATTCTTTATCATCACATCTCTTACCGTGAATGCATTACAAAGCCTTAGCCCGAATGGGATTGGTTGATACTTGTCCTCGTTATTGGTTTCTTTACGAGGTTATTATTCAGCTCATATTGACGAGCGTAGCCAAGTGACCATGATTATGGAAACTTTTCCGAAGTGTTTCCTGTAGTTTAAAAGAAACTATATTATGAACAAGTTGACTTTTAATTTGACCTAGCTTCTTAATAAGCTCACCTACTACGAGTCCATGCTTGTGGATCCTCGTAAGTCCAGTGCTAAGGAAATATTGCCGAGTCTTCAAAATCTACAAAGATTAAGTAGAATAGCACTAAGAAGGCTAAGGCTAAGCCAATAAAGAAGAAAATAAGAAAAAGACTCCAAGGATGCCAAGCCCAAGAGAAGTGTTTCCATTGCAATTAAGAACGGGGCATTGGAAACGGAATTGTCCTAAATACCTTGCTGAGCTAAGAAGAAAAGGATACAAGTAATATGATTTACTCGTTATCGAAACTCTATTAGTGAAGGATGATAAATCTGCCTAGATTGTTGATTCTGGGCCACTAATCATGTTTGTTATCTTTGTAACTACTTGACTTATGGAGGGACCTTGCTGAAGGTGACTACACCATGAGGGTCGAGCAGGGGATGCCGTTTCAGTAAGAGCAATGGGAGTTTCCAGTTTAAATTTTACAAATAATAGTTATTTAAATTTGAAACAATATATTATTCATTTCCGATTTTCTTAGGAATTTGATTTCTATTTCTAAACTTTTAGATGTTGGTTATTTAGTTTCTTTTAATAGAATTTGGTATTATTGGTAGAAATGGATTAACCATTACACAGAAACTCAGAAAATCATTGTATGTGTAAGACTGTTAAAACACATAGGTCACTACTCAACGCGCTTGCAATGTTTTTAGTTTGAACATTATATAAAGGCTCTAAAGATTTCTCACGATGACACATATCTATTGCATCTTCGATTTGGTATATCAGCCTTGACTGGATAGATAGTTTGATAAAGAACGAAGCCTTAAACTAGTTAAAGCTCGAAACTTTACCAGTATGCGAATTCTGTTTCGAAGGAAAAATGACCAAGAGACCTTTTAGTGGAAAATGTTAGACAATTATGACCCATAGCGTCACTGTTTTGTAAAAGACATTGTGTTTTGTACAAAATTGACTATGTAGTATTGAAATTGCCTTTTATCATTTCGTAATTTATTTACTATGATATATAAATGTAAAAGTCCATATGATTAGTTCCGGATTGAGATGATATGAGACAGTATCAATCCATAAAGGTTTAATCATTAAATATCCCTAGTCGTAGTATTATCGAGACTGGACATCGATAATGCGGAATAGACTAGTATTGCACTTGTGCGCGTTGTGAGGGCATAACGGCACATTCTCATATGTTTAAGTATAGGATACTTATGCAAGTGCAATAGGAGGTTGTGTTTTACCGATGGTACGGAAAACAGCTTCGCTCTGGATAGACCCCGCAGAATCCCATTGGTAGTATGTATATGTGTCTATGGGAGTCCGCGTCAGGGTAGATGTATTTGGTCTTAACCTGAGACTTACATCGCTAATACTTGCGACAATCGGTAAACTTTGGTTTTGGTCGTCCAGGACTTTAACAGGTTCTGTGTACGCCTCTATTGGGTTTATCGAGAATCGTAGTGTATTGGATGTGATGTCAAGACGGAAGTGTCACTCCAGACATATGGAGATGATGATCACGCAGGGATTCATAACTCGTTCTCTATTGTGTTGCAACCATCGGGATAATGTGACAAGGTCATGATTATCCGATTCAAAGAGACTAGTTGTTTGATATCCGATATGTGCTTCGTACGGGGCAGACACTATTCCAGCCCCAGGCCTAGCACGTGACATCAGATACTGGATCGAAATACGAGATACTAGGTATTCTACGTCTGACATAGATTATATATTCCAGTAAGAATATTTCTGGAGAATTGGGTAGGCACGGTGCTTTGCTAGAAGCCAACCATGTCTTGTAAATCGGTAAGCACGTAGTACGAGGTACTCGCTTTATCGGATAGTCCGATAACCGGATTTACTGCCAACATATCCAGAGATCTCTTGGGTCGCTTCCCAAGGATTCACCGATGACTGTTGACTTAAATTGGAATTAATCTGGGATTAATTAAGAGAGAGAAAATTAATTGGGATTAATATGGGCTTTGTTTAATCTGGGATTAAAAGTGTACAGTGGCGAAAGAACGCGATTAATTTGGAATTAATCGGTAAAATAAATTTAATAGTTAAATTTGATTTTTCTATTTAATTTATTCAAACGGGCTAAAAATAATATATCGGATATATTAAAATGGATTGGATTTCATTACGAGATTAAAGTCGGACTTTAATGGAACGAACGAATTAATTTAGAATTATTCATGAACGACGTTCGATATTATTTGCGAGGCATCGTTATTTAATTAAATTGGATTTAATTATTTAACGACGAAGGATCGTTTAATTGGATTAAACGGAACCGAGCCGCGGCAAATGCCCCGTAGAGATATTTGAATTTCGGATTCAAATATTTGGAGCCAAAAGTGTGGTAGGTGTTCCCACCACACAACCACCTTGTTTTGCCTTTATGAAACCATTTACCAATCTCTACCTTGTATTGGGTAAAAGGTGAAATGGTTTCACTTTTGGTAAATAACAAAAAGGCATTTCATTGTTGTGTAACACTTGACACAAAAAAAAAAAAACAAAAAAAACCCTAAGGAACCTTCCTTGGCCGAAATTCTTCCTACTCTCCTCTCTTTGATTTGATTTTCAAATCATCAAAAGCTAGCACTTTGGAAGTGAACAAAGGTGATAGGGAAACTCCTCAATAGCTTGGAATCATCCTAAAGCTTGGATTCATCATAAAGCTTGGATCTTGGAGATCTTGGATCTCAAATTTTTAAAAGCTCCAAAACTCATTGTAAGTATATTCCGCACCTTATAATGATCAACTCTTTTTATGCATGCTTATTAGATCCTTATAATGTTCTAGGAACACTAACAATGGTATCAGAGCCTAATTTGAGCATGATAATTTTAGGGTTCTTGAATCTTAAAATTTGGGGCTTTTTGATTTTGAGCATGATTTTTGAAATTGATGCTTTGAGTATGTTTACAACATGATAACTTAGAGTTATGCATGATTAGATTTCAAATAAATCAAAAGCAACAAAAAGATAAAAATTCTTAGTGGCCGAATACACCAAAGCAGTGCACTGCAGTTTTTGTTTTTTGTAACATGAAATAATGTGTTTGGATGCATGTTTAAATGATGATAGTTGGTTTAATATGATTAGAATCAATGTCTATAATGTTCATGTTAAAATCAAAGTGCATGTTGAGCATGAAATGATGATCTTAGGCTTCAATATGTCTCAAGCATGCAATGATGTGTTTTGGCTTGATTATTAGTTTAAGCATGATTAATTTTAAGTTAATTAATATTTTGGAAATATTGAGTTTAATTAATTAATTATGGCTAATACACTTTAATTAAAATAATTGTGATATTTGGAATATTATAATTATGTAAATATGCCTTTAAAATTGAATTGGGCTAAAAGTGTGTATTTGGGCCTAATGGGCTTGGTTTGACCAAGTTTGGTTTTGGACTTTTGGATTGGATCCAATTGGGCCCAAAACCAATTCCATGAAGTCCAAATACATCACTTGACCCTTTAAAGTATTTGATTGGGCCTAATGGGCCTAAATTGATTTGATGGCAATAGGGTGATTCCTATTGGGCCTTGGCATTTTGGGTTTGATCCATTATGGCCAAAGCCCATGCCTTAAGAATCAATTAAAAGCCCATTGGACTTTAATTAAAAGACATTGGATGTTATTGGGCCTTTGAGACCCATCAAGATTGGATTTGGAATCCAAGTCTTTAAGGCAACTATGTAAGTGTAAATATTTAATTTGGAATTAAATAAGAATTAGTATTGAATACAAATAAATTGGATTTAAGTTGTAGTTCGATATAATTCAAGAATACGTACTCAAAAGTATTTATTCTCAAACGAGTTGGACTCGCGCAAATCAAATCATTGTTTGAACATTGGATGGTCATTAATCAAAGATTAATTAATTGGATTAGATTGATTGTAATAAACATGTTTTGATTGAATACATAAATGTGATGTATGAATAACGTATATCGGATGGATATTAGAAGGGCAAGGGCAATTTTGGAAATTGTAATAAGTTTAGAATTTATTAAATTGGACCTGCGTGTCCAGCCTTTAATCTCTTACTCCTTGTAATTCTCTTCTCACCTATTCCCCTCTATGTATATGAGGTTTCTTTATTGTATTTTGTAAAAGGGTAGGAGTTAGAATAGTTCTAGTCGGGGAGAGGAAAGAGAGTGATTTTGTTCTAGGAACAATCTGTTTAAATATCCATCCGCATATCGTTATTAATTTACTTTTGCGCCTTATGATGTTTTAGAAGCATGCTTAAGGGTGTATGATGAGACCTAATCAAAGATAATAAATTGGATGCCAATTTACGCGAAAAACCCTCAAAAACATATTAAGCGTTTTTCCTTCCGTTGAGTGATTCTTACTCAAGATCCAAAGTTGGCATTGGCTTGTTGGCCAAAGTCAAGGCCTTTGTCAATTGAGGATGTGTTTGAATCATGAAGGTTTTGTTACATATCGGTGTCTTGTCCAAGTTGTGATTTGTTGGCCAAAGTCAAGATCACTTCTTGTCCATCGACATTGATTACGAAACTTTCCATGTCAATGGGTCCCGCTTAACTGGAATCATTAAGCTTGTTGTGCCAAAGCCAAGGCTTAGTTGATTCAGAGGAAAAAGGTTAGGAAAATATGTTTGACATATTGACATATATAAAGTATATGTGTTTCGGACTTGGATGTCCACCTACCGGATCTAGGAATTGGATGAGATCCAATTGATCTTCGAGATCTACCTAGTTAAGTTTCATACAGCTTGTTGGCCAAAGTCAAGGTTGTATGTTATTTAACGGGATCCTAGCCCACTAGGAAACTAGGTTTCCCGAGTACTCGACAGAGGGTTAGAGGCTCGCCGAAAAATAGTGGGAGGCTAGTATTGAATTTGCAATTTCATTCAGATACTTAGCTTTACGCGCTTTCAAATAATTTCGTCAATATTACTTTATTAGTTGGACTAATATATTGTTATTTTTCTATGTAACAGTTAGACTGTACCCATTATCGTTGACTAGATAGTTAGACTATCGTAGATCAAGATGACTGGCAAAGGAAATGTCCGTGATATTATCATGGGAGATAATGTCTTCAAGGGCACAAATTTTGCTGATTGGGAAATGAACCTTAGGATTGTCCTAGGTTCAGAGAGGCTGTTGTATACTACACAAAGACCTCTTGGGCCAAAACCCGGACCGACTGAGACACTTGAGCTGGAGCTTTGGAAGACTCACAGCGATGATTGTGACACAACTCAGTCAATTATGCTTGCTTCGATGACTCAGCACTTTCGCAGACAAAATAGGGACTTGGATCCTTATAATATGTTGGCAAGGTTGCAAGATCTGCATCGCTCTAACAAGAGGATGCAGAGGTACGAGTTAGTCAAGAAGCTCTTTCGCTCACGCATGACAGATGGCATGTCCGTTGAGTCCCACGTGGCTCAGATGGTCGCCGACATCGATGAGCTGGCCAACATGGGGATTGTCTTTGAGGCAGAGATTACTGTGGACATGGTCCTGCAATCCCTCCCCGATACTTGGAGACAGTTCATCATAAATTATAATTTGATGAACACCAGTGATACTCTTGGAGAGTTACTGTCAACTCTCAAGGAGGCTGAAAAGGAGTTTCAAAAGGGCAACAAGCGCGAGGCGCACTTTGCATAGACATCTCATGGACCTAGGGCTGGGCCCAAGGCAACTGCAGGTGTGCGAAAGAAGAAGCATATTCAAAGGGCCAGGCCAAAAAGTCAAAGGCTTCTGGGAAGCCAAAGGACAAATCTCAAGATATTTGCCTACAGTGCGGCAAGCGGGGTCACTGGAAGCGTGACTGCCGCGAGTACAAGGCGCTTCAGAAGGAGATAAAGGCGGGTAAGGCACCGGCCTCAGGTATGTTTGTTATTGAGATAAACATGGCTACTTCTAGCTTTAAAAATTGGATTTTTGATTCTGGTTGTGGTACTCATATATGTACTGATGCGCAGGATCTACAGATTAGCAGGAGACTGGCTTCAGGAGAGATTGATCTGCGTGTTGGAAACGGGACACCTGTTGCTGTTTTGGCCGTGGGCACTTTTGTTTTAGAACTGCCTTCGGGACATGTACTTAAACTATCAGACTGTTATTATGTACCTAGTTTGACTAGGAATATTATCTCTGTATCTTGTTTGACCCAATGCGGGTACACTTTTGTATTCCGAAACACTGGGTGTTTTGTTTATAAAGATGATTTTGAGATATGTTCAGCTGATGCTAATAATGGTCTTTATTTTTGAATATAAATCAATCTCAAACATATAATGTAACAAACAAAAGGCTCAAACTAAGTAACAAAGATGAGACTTACATGTGGCATTGTCGTCTGGGACACATTAACAAGACTCGCATATCCACACTTTCGAAGAGTGGGTACTTGGACGGATTTGATCCAAATTCATATGACGTCTGCGAATTTTGCTTATTAGGCAAAATGCCTAAATCACCTTTTAGCGGTAAAGGTGTACGCGCCACCGAACTGTTAGCCCTCGTTCATAGTGACGTTTGTGGGCCCATGTCTAGCCAGGCTAGAGGTGGATTCGAATACTTCGTAACCTTTACGGATGATGCATCGCGTTATGGTTATGTGTATCTTATGAGACACAAGTCGGAAACTTTTGAGAAATTCAAAGAGTTTCGACACGAAGTTGAAAAACAGACCGGCAAGAGTATAAAGACATTACGGTCAGACCGTGGTGGCGAGTACTTGAGCAATGAGTTTCTAGATTACTTGAAAGAATATGGTATTCTTTCACAGTGGACTCCTCCTGGAACACCGCAATTAAACGGTGTATCCGAACGGAGAAACCGAACTCTGTTGGACATGGTAAGGTCTATGATGAGTCGCACTGAGCTACCTATTTCCTTCTGGGGATATGCATTAAACAGTGCAGTTCTTATTTTGAATAAGGTTCCGTCAAAGTCTGTACAACAGACACCATATGAGATATGGACAGGAAAGAAACCGGGTTTCTCATTCCTAAAGATTTGGGGATGCTGGGCATACGTCAAACGTTTGGAAGGTACCAAACTTGAACCCAAATCGGATAAATGCCTATTCGTAGGATATCCTAGGGAAACCAAAGGATATTACTTCTATCACCCACGAGAGAACAAAGTATTTGTTGCTCTACATGCGGTTTTCCTTGAGAAGGAATTCCTAAATACAGTGGTAAGTGGGAGGAAAGTAGAACTCGATGAAAATCGGAGTGATACTGTTCCTGGCATAGAATCCTCAACGGAACAAGAACAGTCCATCCGGGATGAGACTGTACCACAATCTTCTATTACACAAGGACCGCGTAGGTCGGAGAGAGTCAGGAACCAACCTGAGAGGTATGGGTTTCTGATCTCACCTCATGTAGATATTAATCTCATTGAGGAAGACGAACCGGCTACGTATGAGGAAGCGATACAAGATATCGATTCCACTTTATGGCAAGAGGCCATGAAGTCCGAAATGGATTCCATGTACACCAACCAAGTTTGGACACTGGTTGATGCACCAGAAGGCGTAAAGCCTATTGGATGCAAATGGATCTTCAAGAAGAAGACCGACATGGAAGGCAACGTACAAACGTACAAAGCTAGGCTTGTAGCGAAGGGTATCGTCAACGACATGGTGTCGATTACGACGAAACTTTCTCACCCGTTGCCATGATTAAATCCATTCGGATAATGCTTGCTATTGCTGCATATTTCGATTACGAGATATGGCAGATGGACGTTAAAACCGCTTTCCTTAACGGAAACCTTTTGGAGGATGTTTATATGCAACAGCCTGACGGTTTTATCGTGCCTAAACTTGCAAACAAGGTTTGTAAGTTAAATCGGTCCATTTATGGACTGAAGCAAGCATCGCGGTCATGGAACCAACGTTTTGATGAGATCATAAAAGAATATGATTTCATTCAAAACGAGGATGATCCTTGTGTATATAAGAAGGTTAGTGGGAGCGCACTGACATTCATTGTCCTTTATGTTGACGATGTATTGCTTATGGGCAATGACATTCCCATGTTAACATCGGTGAAAGCTTGGCTTTCATTAAAATTCTCCATGAAAGATCTGGGAGAAGCAGCCTTTATTCTAGGAATAAAGATCTACAGGGATAGATCTAGAAAGCTGCTTGGACTCTCTCAGAGTACGTACATTGACAAAGTGTTGAAAAGATTCAACATGGATCAGTCCAAGAGGGGACTGTTGCCAGTGTCACATGGCATCTCTCTATCTAAGGACATGTGTCCTAAAACTCAAGATGAGAGAAATAGCATGAGTCGGATACCGTTCGCCTCGGCAGTCGGATCGATCATGTATGCCATGATATGTACTCGACCTGATGTCTCGTATGCTTTGAGCATGTGTAGTCGCTATCAGGCCGATCCAGGTGATGGTCACTGGATGGCAGTTAAGAACATCCTTAAGTATCTTAGACGAACTAAGGATGCTTTCTTGATTTATGGAGATGGAGAACTTGAGGTAACTGGGTATACCGATGCAAGTTTCCAAACCGATAAAGACGACTCTAAGTCGCAATCCGGGTACATATTTTGTTTGAACAACGGAGCAGTAAGCTGGAAATCTTCCAAGCAAGAGACTGTTGCCGATTCAACAACAGAAGCGGAGTATATTGCTGCATCTGAAGCAGCAAAAGAGGCAGTTTGGATCCGTAAATTCCTAATTGGATTAGGAGTAGTTCCGTTAGCAGCTGAGCCCGTTCCATTATTGTGTGACAATAACGGGGCTATAGCGCAGGCTAAGGAACCACGGTCTCATCAACGATCCAAGCATGTTCTTCGACGTTTCCATCTGATTCGTGAGATCATACATCGTGGCGATGTGAAGATCGAGAAGGTCGCATCAGATGACAACATTGCAGACCCGCTGACGAAAGCTATTTCACAGCAAAAGTTTGAGAAGCACATACATAGTTCAGGTGTTAGATGCTTGAGTGACTGGCTATAGGCCAAGTGGGAGATTGTTAGACAATTATGACCCATAGCGTCACTGTTTTGTAAAAGACATTGTGTTTTGTACAAAATTGACTATGTAATATTGAAATTGCCTTTTATCATTTCGTAATTTATTTACTATGATATATAAATGGTAAAAGTCCATATGATTAGTTCCGGATTGAGATGATATGAGACAGTATCAATCCATAAAGGTTTAATCATTAAATATCCCTAGTCGTAGTATTATCGAGACTGGACATCGATAATGCGGAATAGACTAGTATTGCACTTGTGCGCGTTGTGAGGGCATAACGGCACAGTTCTCATATGTTTAAGTATAGGATACTTATGCAAGTGCAATAGGAGGTTGTGTTTTACCGATGGTACGGAAAACAGCTTCGCTCTGGATAGACCCCGCGGAATCCCATTGGTAGTATGTATATGTGTCTATGGGAGTCCGCGTCAGGGTAGATGTATTTGGTCTTAACCTGAGACTTACATCGCTAATACTTGCGACAATCGGTAAACTTTGGTTTTGGTCGTCCAGGACTTTAACAGGTTCTGTGTACGCCTCTATTGGGTTTATCGAGAATCGTAGTGTATTGGATGTGATGTCAAGACGGAAGTGTCACTCCAGACATATGGAGATGATGATCACGCAGGGATTCATAACTCGTTCTCTATTGTGTTGCAACCATCGGGATAATGTGACAAGGTCATGATTATCCGATTCAAAGAGACTAGTTGTTTGATATCCGATATGTGCTTCGTACGGGGCAGACACTATTCCAGCCCCAGGCCTAGCACGTGACATCAGATACTGGATCGAAATACGAGATACTAGGTATTCTACGTCTGACATAGATTATATATTCCAGTAAGAATATTTCTGGAGAATTGGGTGGGTAGGCACGGTGCTTTGCTAGAAGCCAACCATGTCTTGTAAATCGGTAAGCACGTAGTACGAGGTACTCGCTTTATCGGATAGTCCGATAACCGGATTTACTGCCAACATATCCAGAGATCTCTTGGGTCGCTTCCCAAGGATTCACCGATGACTGTTGACTTAAATTGGAATTAATCTGGGATTAATTAAGAGAGAGAAAATTAATCTGGGATTAATATGGGCTTTGTTTAATCTGGGATTAAAAGTGTACAGTGGCGAAAGAACGCGATTAATTTGGAATTAATCGGTAAAATAAATTTAATAGTTAAATTTGATTTTTCTATTTAATTTATTCAAACGGGCTAAAAATTAATATATCGGATATATTAAAATGGATTGGATTTCATTACGAGATTAAAGTCGGACTTTAATGCGAACGAACGAATTAATTTAGAATTAATTCATGAACGACGTTCGATATATATTTGCGAGGCATCGTTATTTAATTAAATTGGATTTAATTATTTAACGACGAAGGATCGTTTAATTGGATTAAACGGAACCGAGCCGCGGCAAATGCCCGTAGAGATATTTGAATTTCGGATTCAAATATTTGGAGCCAAAAGTGTGGTAGGTGTTCCCACCACACAACCACCTTGTTTTGCCTTTATGAAACCATTTACCAATCTCTACCTTGTTTGGGTAAAAGGTGAAATGGTTTCACTTTTTGGTAAATAACAAAAAGGCATTTCATTTGTTGTAACACTTGACACAAAAAAAAAAAAAAAAAAAAAACCCTAAGGAACCTCCTTGGCCGAAATTCTTCCTACTCTCCTCTCTTTGATTTGATTTTCAAATCATCAAAAGCTAGCACTTTGGAAGTGAACAAAGGTGATAGGGAAACTCCTCAATAGCTTGGAATCATCCTAAAGCTTGGATTCATCATAAAGCTTGGATCTTGGAGATCTTGGATCTCAAATTTTTAAAAGCTCCAAAACTCATTGTAAGTATATTCCGCACCTTATAATGATCAACTCTTTTATTATGCATGCTTATTAGATCCTTATAATGTTCTAGGAACACTAACAGAAAAGGTATAAGAGCTAGTCAACCACTTGAGCTTATTTATTCGGACGTTTTACGGACTGATGAATGTAAGAGCCCGAGGTGGTTATGAATACTTCGTCATATTTATTGACGATTATTCTTAATATAGGTATGTTTACCTAATGCAATACAAGTCAGATACTTTTGAAAATTTCAAAGAATATCGTGCTGAGGTCGAGAACTAATTAGGAAAAATAATCAAAACTCTACGATCAGATCATGGAGGAGAATACATTGACAGAGACCTTGTTATAAAGATTGTATCCGCATAAAATCTGGCTGATTCGTTTACAAAGACCTTGTCAGCTAAAGTGTATGAAGGTCACCTAGATGGTCTAGGATTATGTGACATGTCCCATTTTCTCTAGTGTAAGTGGCAGATTGTTAGGATATATGCCATAGGGTTTCATGTAATGTAAACGGTTTTATATGTTATGAAATAAAATGATGCATTATTCATTTATCAAAGTTTTTGTTTTAATTTCGAATATTATAAATTATCTTGATTACCTTATATTACTTATGTGCCTTCGGACTTAGTGTATGAGTGTCATACACAAGAGGTTGTCTATAGAAAGCAAACAAAGTGAGTACTTTATTTATGGTTTATCTATAACTGCGGCCCATTGTATATTTATATGGCGACCTTGATCCGAGATCGTCCATGTAAGGACATGAGAATGGAGGCACCTTGTATGATATGATTATATAGGACTGGACCTAGATAGAAATGACTTTCTTATAATATCCGTTAAACAAAGAAAATCATTTTGATCTATTAAATAGTCATATATGGATAGGGGTGAGCACCGGTTCCGGGTAGACCCAGAACCGGTTGGAACCGGACCAAAAATCCGGGTTTGGAACCGGAACCGATTGTAACCGGTCCGGTTCCGGTTCCAAATACATGGAACCGATTTTAAACCGGTCCGGTTCCGGTTCCAGAACAACCGGAACCGGAACCGAACCATAGAACCGGAACCGGAACCGGATTTAGAACCGGATTCATTGCTTGTTTAAGTTTCTGTTTACTTCTATGACTAGTTGATCATTGCGTGTAATTACAGTGATGCTATTGTGTTGTGTTGTTGAGATTAAGGAGGAGATGGGAAGGAGTTTCTATGAAGATATGCGGCATCCTTATGCAAAATATAGTAACATTATCAAGGAGTGCTGGATAAATGCTAATAATGATTATTATCGAGACACTGGGCAGAGTTACAAAATGGCAGTAACTAAATCCCAAGAGAGACTGCGAAGCTGGAGCAATAGGGAGTTCAGTAACAAACAGAGGAAGATGCGAGAGTTAAGCAATAGGCTGCAATGGATCAAAAAAAATAGGGTAGTTCACTTTATCTATGTTAGTAACAGAGAAGGGAAAAAATAGGGTAATTCGGAACCGGACTGGAACCGAATTGGAACCGAATAACAGGGTACCATATGTAATTGGGTAGGTTCCGGTTCCACTTAGTTAGGAACTGATTTTTTCCGGGTAGGTTTCGGTTCCATGCGGAACCGGAACCGAAACCGGTTTTGCTCACCTCTATATATGGATTTATCTTAACTTGAGTGTAATACGAACTTATGTATGTCAGCCTATGTCATTTGATTGACAATGGTGAGGTTGGTGTAGTGGTCCTAACCAATAGCTACGTACTTTGGGGGCATGGTTTATTGTGTAGATGGGAACGTTTTACATAGATTTGGAGTTCACTCATTCTTTTGAGAAGTAGATGAGTATCTTAATTAAGGATTGATTCGATACTTGAATGGTTAGAGCACTCAAGTCTTTCGAATACGAATAGAAAGATTAAAATTCATAATAGTTATGAATAAATCATTCATTAGAGAATCAATGGTACTTAAGGTATAAATAATTAGAGGGGTATAACGGACATTATGACCCAGCTCTAATGACGAGATACTTATGAAGGATCAATTCGAGTGTAGTGACTAATATCGATGGACACTGACTTGGTTCGGCTTAATATACCATCTGTGACAACGAGAGTGCAACTTCTGATTTTTAGTGGAATAACCCGGAGTTAATAATTCAGAATATTTAATTAAGAGCTTAATTGATATTTCAAGATTATTGGAGCTCGGAACCGTATGTCCATTTGGTCCCCGTGCTAGCTCGATTTACTAAAACAGATTTAGTATAATTGGATAGTCCAATTATATACTCACATATGTATAAATATTTTAATATGATTAATAATATTATTATGTCATTCTTAGAACTTTATGTTAAAGTTTAACATATGGTTTTATTAATAATTATTTGATAATTATAAATTATAAATTATTAAATTATATTAGATATATGATTTAATAAATAAGGATATTATTTTGAGATTCCAAAAATGGTTTTTGGAAAGCCTACTAATAGCTTGGAAGTTATTAATTTGAAAAGGCTATTATATCTTTAATTTTGTAATTTAATTTTTCTTGATGACGAAAATCAATTCTTGATTTATGTTACAAAAATTAAAGAGGCAAAGATATCCATTGGCCGATTTTTACATGGAGGAATATGAATTTTTTTTTTTTGGAAATAAAATAACCTAAGTATAAAAAGAAAATTTATTTTTCTTTTTAGGAAGCCTTTTTCATTCTCTAACCCTAGCCTCCATCTTCTCATCTCCAAATCCTCTCAAGTTGTTGAGAAAACAAAACAAGAAGAATAAGAAATTAAAGAACAAAAATTGTATGTTACTTAATCTCTAAATAATAAGGGATTAATATTATGAGTCTTGCCTACACAAGTTTTCGTTGGTAACAAGATATAGTTCAAAATACTTTTTTGGTGTTGAGGAAATAATCATCTTAATCTTATTCTGTTATTTACTGGAAATGAGGCTTTACTTTGCTCACTGCTGCTCCTTTACTTAGTGAAACGAAACTCGGTTTGGTTTCGTTTTAATCCAGTTTTTTTGGGGAACATTTTATGGTGTTTTGGGGTTATTTTCAAGTGAAAAATCAGAACTGAAACACAGCCACAGTCCACAAATTTCAGGGGATGTTTCGATAGTGCACCGTGCGCGTATCGGGTCCATAATAGTCCAATTTTTTTCAGGGATTGTTTGGGAACTATTCCGAGGCTGTTTTAGGGCTGGAATTTTATCTAAAATTGAAGCAAAGTTTCAGTTGTGGTAGTAGTAACATTCGCCACGCAGTAGGAAGGGAAGAAAAATTTTTCAACTCCAATCCGTGTGACTAAGACATTTTCGCTATACAAAGAAAGTGTTTCCTACACTTATGAGTCGAAGGCACCATGTAAATCAGCTCGGGATCTTGAAAGTCCTCGGGGTTTTCATAGAAATCACTGAAGGCCTCTCCTATAGGAACTTCCCCCTTGCAAACCCTTAGGACCCTACGAACCATGTGAAAATCCACGTAGGACTGGAGTACTTCGAATATCCCGACGCAATCTTCCAACCCTTCTATTTTGGCCTCTCATTTGGCGGCCTCAAGGTGACCAAATTGGTCGGCCTCCATCTTCCTCAAGTCTTTGAAAGATTTTTCGAGCTGCTCTATTTTCTCCCCAAGTTTTGTCTCGGAAGAGTAGAGCCGCCACTTTAAAGACTTATTCTTATTTCTTTACCGGGTCACCTCAACAATTTCTGTAACATCCCTAAATATGAGAGATGTTACTAGCAGGGGATAGCAGTACTAACCCCATTAGCCTTTGAATTCCCGACTGTATTCTAAACCATCTAAATGCAAAATCAGACACAGGGACCATGGACCAACTCCACAATATAAAATGCTTTTATTTCTCATAATTGTATACTCAAATATACTTCTCTTAACAAAACACTAACAGATACTTAAAATAACTTATACAACACTATTGTATACATGCAACTTTACTTTAACTCTGTCTGGACTCTTATGCTCTCTAACTCTGAACTGGTGGACTCTAAACCCTAGTGACTGCATCAGATCCATCTTCCCGAGCTCGTCCTCTGAGAAAACCTACAACCAAAGAAAACTGAGAGTGGGATGTTAGATCGCTATTCGATCTAAGTGAGTGGACAAGAAAACTGAAAAACCCAAATCAAAACATTAGTTCTTTAAAACAAAAGTTTTAGAAAAATCACTTCATATGAATTCGCTTTACTGAAACCTCCATCTGAAATATCTTTAATAAAACCGATCTTTCTGAAAACTATTTTTGCAACTCTGGTTTCTGAAAACTATTTTCTAAAATCCGATTTCGGAAAATTATGTATTAAAAATCTAAAAACTATGAGCTACTCTGTACCTGAAAAATCTTGACGTATGAGGGCGTTAAGTATCGGTGTCCCTTCATACGCCTAACTGTAGCCAGCAGTGCAAATCCATAACTTTGGGGCGTTACGTATCGCCGTCCCCCAAAGCATGCCACTACTGTCTCTAAAGTTGGTGGTCTTGGGGTATTACGTATCACCGTCCCCTAAAATACAAACTAGAACTGAGGATGCGGATCTATGCTACCACCAAAGCTATAAAATCAGGATTTCAGGGCATCTGACATCCCTATTCCCGACTAAGATCTGGGGGCGTTATGTATCGTCGTCCCCACAGTCCTGTAAATATGAACATGTCGTCTATCCGTCAATTCCATCTCTGTATAAGTTACATACTAGAGTGGATTTTTCCCCAAGCCCCGAAAAACATAAAACTCAAGTTTGAAACATTTGTAACTCAAAACTCATGCTGAAAATAATCTTTCTAAATCACCGCTGTATGTATAATAAGAAGAAAAACATATGTACATCAAGTCTAACGCCCTACATGATTTTAGAAGTAATTCTGAATTTAAAATAGTAAAGTAAAATAAATTCTGAAAGAAATGGTCCACTCACAGTGTTGGGAAATTGGCTGGAACTATACCGCTTTGATGAAGGAGATCGCAATTCCTGCAATGGTCTAAAGGTGATAGCTTCATCAGACTAAAAGTTACGAGATGAATTTAAGAACTAGGCTGTACCACTAGTTTTAAATACGTAAAGTCGTAATTCAAGATAGCATGTCGTACTGGAATGTAATCTAAGCATAAGAACTGATTCGAGATCTTAAGGGTTGTCTCTAATATGCCGGGGTGGAACTGGAATGGTCTAAAATCAATTTGGCCGAATTTTTATATCCGCATCGCCACGCAAGGGTCCTATACGTTGCGACGCGCATCACCTAGAAACTTCCCATGAATCCATCACACGTCACGACACAAGGGTCTTCCTACATCGCGACGCAGACCTACTTCCCAGGTTCTACATTTTTTTTCCTTATGTGATTCTTACCCAATTTCATCCTTAATGCATATGTAATCAATCAAATACAGACCACCGAGGTTCACGGCCTCGCTCCAGATCATCAGCCTTAACTGAATTTATACTCGAACTATCTTATTTCACTTGCTAGAACTCTTATTTTTCTGTAAACTAATTCACGCTCGTTTCGATTTTTCCCTTATCTTGGCTTCTATTTCCTGCTTGGTATTTCTAACTTAGATCGAGAGGGAACTCATTCCCCTGTTTTCATAACTTCCTACTCAATACTTTACACTATGGCCGTATCTCAACTCTTATGGTACATCAAAGAATCTCACTCTATAAGAAGGTATATTCTAAAAATCTCTTTACTAAGAACTCAATGCACTTTACGTATTCTGCATAACTATTGGGCTAAGTTTTTCAACTTTACTTATGGCTCTTTTATCTCTGTAGGTATCTGCACTTATCTACATGGGTTCTTTTACTTTGGCTTAACTCTGGAAGGTATATACACCTATCTTCGTACTAGGCTGTTCACTAGTTCCGTGCTATAATTCTTTTGCCTTTGCTTATCTGTATGACTTAAGATCATATGGTGCAAGAACACTTCCTGCTATAAATAAGGACCCTCGTGACTCAGTTCTAGCTACAGTCCAAGTTCCTTTCATATCTTATGTTCATTATTGTTACAAATCTGGTTACGGTGTTCTATACTGACTTACCTTCCATGTTCTAGTACTGTTTAAAGGTCATCTATCGAATAAACGTGAACATCATATGTCTTAAGGATTCACTTCATATGCTAATTGCAACTCTGTAGCAAATTTTCTCCTCGATTCTGTATTATTTGATATATTTACCAAACCACCCATACCCGTGGCTTAGGTCGTCCCAAACCCATAGTGGCCTGGTCAACTAAGTCTGGGGCTGGGTTTATAATATGCTTTACTTTTGTCTTTGCTTATTAGGTATTCTATCCTACTATCGTTGCACTTTAATAGTTTCAATATCCACATTTCCCTTTGGATTCTTATCATCTTCTGTTTTATTCTACTCTATCCTGAAAACTTTCTTAGTTTATGTCTCTGTCTTTCTTATCCGAAGGATATCATTTCCTTTCTCTATCCATTACTATGTCTGACACTAGTTCCTTTGTATCTCAGTCGTCACTTGACTGCTTCTTATCCCTGTACCATTCCGTTATACAACTTTTCTGATTCTTTAACTTGAGGATGTCTAGTACTTTTACTTTGACCTCATACTAAGTCTGAAGATCTTCTTTCACTATACCTTAACTCATTTTTGGGAGTATCTTCAGGCAATCATCAAGATCCACCTCTGCTGTTGTTGTCTATCGAGGGTTGGGAGGGTGGGACCTTGTTTTGTAACCTTTCTGGTTATGATGATCTAGTTTCACATACGACTGAATTATAAGTCTAGAACTCTCGGGCATATATGTCTGGTAACAGTTCTTACACTAGGGTACTACTGCTAAAGCCGTCTGATTGTCTCTTCCCCTTTAATTTTGATTATCCTCAACTATCGAACCCATTGCCTCTTTTGAAAAGTTTTTTCTAAGATCGCATTCTCTAGAAACTTCCTTGTACTGCCTTTGTATTTTTTCCTATCTTATCTTTGTTGTTTAGCCTTCTAAACTCTTTACTTTCTTTCACTGAGTATTATTACACTCGCTTGTTACTCCTTCTTACTTTTCTATTCTTCTGAAATTTCTCTTTCAGCCTCAAATATCTAGGACATCTTGTACTAAATCTCCTATTCATGTATTACTTTTCATCTAGTCTTTTCCTCCTCATATTAGTTCTTTGAATTCCTTATACATTTATTTCTTGAAAACTCCCGCATCTTTGATTGCTTAAGGTTTTTTTTATTAAACCTAGAATTCGAGTGCTACTCTTTATCTATTTCCTCATTCTCATCACCGTGGGTCTCTTTATAAGTTACTCGTTTAATCCTACGAGTCGTTCTCCATAATTTCTTTACATTTTTTAATCTTTTTCATTATGAAAGCTTCTTAATTTAATTGATGGCCTCTAAACTAGCTCAACTTATTGTGAACCCGAATTATTCTAGCTCATATAAAATATTATCATCTCATGACTTGTCTTATTCTATTCATTACTCTACTTTTCTGGTTTTTCTCTTTACTCTACTCTAAGCTAAGGGAGGAATACATACATTCTCTTTGCTCTTGCCACCAATCACAACTATGACACTTTGTGCTATAGTCCATACTAATACCTTTTTCACTTCTAAATATCCTCAACCTCACGGGTTTGTTCTTTTATACTTCCATGGTTTTCTACTGGCTTGTGGGTTGATCATTAGGTTCTACCGTATTGGTCTATCTTGAGGACTTTTACTAATGCTAGAAATCTTGTGCTGACTTGTCTTGTTCTCTAGGCTATACTGGTGTTAGTGTTCCAAGAACAATATAAGGATCTAATAAGCATGCATAATAAAAGATTTGATCATTATAAGGTGCGGAATATACTTACAATGAGTTTTAGAGCTTTTAAAATTTTTAGAACCAAGATCTCCAAGATCCAAGCTTTAGGATGATTCCAAGCTTTAGGATGATTCCAAGCTATTGAGGAGTTTCCCTATTACCTTTGTTCACTTCCAAAGTGCTAGCTTTTGTTGATTTGAAAAACAAATCAAAGACAAGAGAGGGAGAAGAATTCGGCCAAGCAAGCTCCTTTAGGGTTTTTGTGTTTTTGGTTTGTGTCAAGTGTTCACACAAGTTGAATGCCTTTTTGTTATTTACCAAAAAGTGAAACCATTTCACCTTTTACCCAAAACAAGGTAGAGATTGGTAAATGGTTTTCATTAAGGCAAAACAAGGTGGTTGTGTGGTGGGAACACCTACCACACTTTTGGCTCCAAATATTTGAATCCGAAATTCAAATATCTCTACGGGCATTTGCCGCGGCTCGGTTCCGTTTAATCCGATTAAACGATCCTTCGTCGCTAAATGATTAAATCTTAATTAAATAATGATGCCTCGCAAATATATATCGAACGTCGTTCACGAACTAATTCTAAATTAATTCGTTCGTTCGCATTAAAGTCCGACTTTAATCTCGTAATGAAATCCAATCCATTTTAATTTATCCGATATATTAATTTTAGCCCATTTGAATAAATTAAATAGAAAAATCAAATTTAACTATTAAATTTATTTTACCGATTAATTCCAAATTAATCGCGTTCTTTCGCCACTGAACACTTTTAATCCCATATTAAATAAAACCCATATTAATCCCAGATTAATTTTCTCTCTCTTAATTAATCCCAGATTAATTCTAATTTAAGTCAACTGTCATCGGTGAATCCTTGGGAAGCGACCCAAGAGATCTCTGGATATGTTGGTAGTAAATCCGGTTATCAGACTATCTGATAAAGCGAGTACCTCGTACTACGTGCTTACCGATTTACAAGACATGGTTGGCTTCTAGCAAAGCACCGTGCCTACCCAATTCTCCAGAAATATTCTTACTGGAATATATAATCTATGTCAGACGTAGAATACCTAGCATCTCATTTTTCGATCCAGTATTTGATGTCACGTGTTAGGCCTGGGGTTGGAATAGTGTCTGCCCCGTACGAAGCACATATCGGATATCAAACAACTAGTCTCTTTGAATCGGATAATCATGACCTTGTCACATTATCCCGATGGTTGCAAAACAATAGAGAACGAGTTATGAATCCCTGCGTGATCATCATCTCCATATGTCTGGAGTGATACTTCCGTCTTGACATCACATCCAATACACTACGATTCTCGATAAACCCAATAGAGGCGTACACAGAACCTGTTAAAGCCCTGGACGACCAAAACCAAAGTTTACCGATTGTCGCAAGTATTAGCGATGTAAGTCTCAGGTTAAGACCAAATACATCTACCCTGACACGGACTCCCATAGACACATATACATATTACCAATGAGATTCCGCGGGGTCTATCCAGAGCGAAGCTGTTTTCCGTACCATCGGTAAAACACAACCTCCTATCGCACTTGCATAAGTATCCTATACTTAAACATATGAGCACTGTGTCGTTATGCTCTCACAACGCGCACAAGTGCAATACCAGTCTATTTCGCATTATCGATGTCCAATCTCGATAATACTACGACTAGGGATATTTAATGATTAAACCTTTATGGATTGATACTGTCTCATATCATCTCAATCCGGAACTAATCATATGGACTTTTACCATTTATATATCATAGTAAATAAATTACGAAATGATAAAAGGCAATTTCAATATTACATAGTCAATTTTGTACAAAAACACAATGTCTTTTACAAACAGTGACGCTATGGGTCATAATTGTCTAACAATCTCCCACTTGGCCTATAGCCAGTCACTCAAGCATCTAACACCTGAACTATGTATGTGCTTCTCAAACTTTTGCTGTGAAATAGCTTTCATCAGCAGGTCTGCAATGTTGTCATCTGATGCGACCTTCTCGATCTTCACATCGCCACGATGTATGATCTCACGAATCAGATGGAAACGTCGAAGAACATGCTTGGATCGTTGATGAGACCGTGGTTCCTTAGCCTGCGCTATAGCCCCGTTATTGTCACACAATAATGGAACGGGCTCAGCTACTAACGGAACTACTCCTAATCCAATTAGGAATTTACGGATCCAAACTGCCTCTTTTGCTACTTCAGATGCAGCAATATACTCCGCTTCTGTTGTTGAATCGGCAACAGTCTCTTGCTTGGAAGATTTCTAGCTTACTGCTCCGTTTTCAAAAATATGTACCCTAATTGCGACTTAGAGTCGTCTTTATCGATTTGGAAACTTGCATCGGTATACCCAGTTACCTCAAGTTCTCCATCTCCATAAATCAAGAAAGCATCCTTAGTTCGTCTAAGATACTTAAGGATGTTCTTAACTGCCATCCAGTGACCATCACCTGGATCGGCCTGATAGCGACTACACATGCTCAAAGCATACGAGTGTGGGGGTGTATGCATGCGCATGATAATACCTGTCATAAATATATTTTATTATTTTCTATTAAAAAAAAATTGTTTTGTTTTATTTTTAGTCATTGTTAGTTAAAGCATAAGTCCAATGATGATATTGTTTGTTTTAGGATGAAATCATAGAAACAATAAGTCCTTTAATGTACTTTTATCTGATGCTTTGAATCGTTTATCTATGTTAGACTCGTAAGCACTTAATTATGGGTTTTTAGCAGTGGAAGCCTGAGTAGTTAACAAGGTGACTAGTTGAAGAAATTACATGTCGATGAATGACCATTTGCTTAGATGTCTATCCTGATTTGCTTGTGTTATGACGTGTGGTATGGTTGAAAATAAAAGAAAAAGTCTCTGAAAAAAAGATAATAAACCACCTATAACCGATAAGCGTGAAGCTACCCATGGGCGAGTATTAGGACCACCATGAGGAGAAATGCTACCTTAAAGGGTAGGTGAGTTTCAAAAAAAAAAGAATTGCAAAAAGAAAGGAAATGAAAAGAGAGACCAAAAAAAAGAAAAAGAAAAGAAATCAAACCATATTGAGCACAGAAAAGCAATTACAGAGTTTCATTGAGATATCTAGGTTGGTTTGACCCATCGATCCCGATTTTTAAACGAAATCATTAAGTTGGCTTACCTGGGAATAAAGCTGTGAATGAACCTTAGCACACACACACTTTGAGTCTAGCTTAGATGATTTATTCAAAGACTTAGATTTAAGTTACGTTGAATACTTTGAAGGTTCTTTGGTTTCAATACTAGGCATTCTTTGAGGAAAAAATTATGTTAAACTATTGGGACTATTTAATTTTTGTTTTTGCATGATTGTGTGTTTTGAATGACGTTTGCGGGTGTCGTCGCTGTAAGCCATCACGAGACTATAACTCGTCCACTAGGGACACCTAGGGGTTTAAAGGCTTGTTGCATACGCTAAATGCAATCGTGATCCCTGCGAAAGTGGCTTAAATAGTTTTATTTATTTTTTTAGTTTTTATTTTATTTTACGCTTGAATTGCTAGAGACTAGCAATAAGCTGGTTGGGGGTTGTGATAAGTGCACGAAAGTGTACTTAGAACACTGCTAAATTAGCTTCATTATCATATGTTTTAATCTTAATTAGAGTCATTTTATGCTTTGTTAATAGGAAGTGATGGATCAAAGAAAATGGAGCAATTGAACATGTTTCAGAGCCTAACAGACATATCGGACGCATGCAGGAGCATCAGGCGCGCACTGAAATTAAAAAGGCTATAACTTTTGATTTAGAAAGAGTTATGAGACCCATAATATATCGTTTGCATATACTCGAGGAGATCTAGTCAATTGAAGCATCCTTCAAAGATGCTGGCGCGTCTAGAGGCTCGGCGCACGTCGCGACGTGAAACTACGATTTCAGGATTTTATGCTGTGTGTTTTTAATGCAATTTAGGGTTTCAGGACTTTTCTATATAAATCCAACTTCGTCCCAAACCCTAGAGGAGGAGAAAATCAAAGAGAAACAGAGGAAAAACACTCAAAAAGAGCCAAAAAACATAATTCATAGAGAGGAAGAACGAAGAACTTCAAGGAAATCATGACGTCTCTCCGATCTATTCAGGCTGCATTGCTTTCTTCCATGGAGAACTAATCTCCTAGGCAAAGCTAAGGATGAACTCTTGTATTTGAACTTCTTATATTCATGTTGTTGATTCTTGAATGAACCTTTTGACGTTTAATATAATTGATGGCTTTTATTTTCTATTATCTTTCGATTTATTAGCCCAGAAATTGTGTTTTGTCAAATCCCATATAGATCCAGTCATGCTTCTTCTATGTGTGATTTGTGGAACCAGTTGTGACTGGTAAAGTTGTTTTATGTGTTGGTCTTCTGCTGCAGTATTGCCTGAGGGTATATTGTCCACGTTAGATAGCTCGTAATAATAACTTTTGTTTGTTGTTAACATAGAGAAAATAATCATTGATTACCCTAGAATTTAATATGAGTAGAATTGAATATCATCCAATTGTTGGTTTGGGATGTGAAACCTTCAATTGTGTAATGAAAAGAATGAATAACTGAATACAAAAGGTTGATACAAGAGGAATTCCTGATGCTTTGCTGTTTATCTCTGTAGATATTTCCTGCATACTTTTCATACTTTTTATTTTTTATTTTCTTTTATCTTATATTATCAATTTCATTCATTTTCTTTATTTAAGTTATTGCTAAAGTTTTTGTTTGAGTAAATTTGTTCCTGTAACCATCTCTCTGAGGAATCGACACCCCAGCTATACTGCGATAACCGCGAGTCATATTTGGGCGTAATCAGGTACTTAAGAGAGCCTCGCTTCACCCTCCCTCTGGGGAATCTACAATGAGAAATCCATTCGACAGTTAATCACACACCATAACTCGTTGGCACGTACCGTAAGGTATAAAAAAGGGTGCGCTCACTTGGTTGCTTGAACCCTTGAGTGGGGAGTCCTAGTTGTGGGCAAACCTTCGTCAGCGAGAGCCTTTATCCGCACTCCCGTAAACCCACATGTGAACCATAGTTGTATATCCTGTAGGAGCCACCCCTCTTATGCTCAATAAACACATGCATATTATATCTCATATATCACATGTATCTCATGCATACACGCACCATGTTAACCCCGTGTCTTAAAAGCCATCATAGTTATCCGTTGGGTTAGAAAAAAAAAAGAGATTTGACAAGGAAGAGTTTAGTAAACAAGGATAGCGAGGAAAAGGAAATCGAGAAATAGAAAACCTTACGACAAGGATAGAAAGACCATTGGGGGGCCTTAAAAAAATGATGAAAAAAGAAAAAAAAAGAGAAAAAAAAGATAGAAAAAAAAATTTGTTTGTTTTTAGTCCTTGATAGTTAGACATAAGTCCGATGATGAAATTGATTGCTTTAGAGTGAAACTCTAGAAATGATAAACCCTTGATGTGCTTTTATCTGATGCTTTGAGTAATTGATCTATGTTAGACTCGTAAGCACCTGACTATGGTTCTTAGCAGTGAAAACCTGAGTAGTTAGCAAAGTGACTAGTTAAAGAAATTGTAGGTCGGTGAATGACCGTTCGCCTAAATGTCTATCCTGACTTGCTGTGTTATGATGTGTGGTATGGTTGAAAATGAAAGAAAAGTCTCTAAAAAAAAGAATTGAACCACCTATAACCGATAAGCGTGAAGCTACCAATGGGAGAGTATTAGGACCACCATGAGGAGAAATGCTACCTTAAAGGGTAGGTGTGTTGAAAAAAATGAAGTTCAAAATGAAAAGGAAAAAAAAAGAGACAAAAGAAAAGAAAGATAAAACCATACCACATTGAGCACAGAAAGGCAGCTGCAGACATAATTGAGACATCTAGGTTGGTTTGACCCACTGATCCCGATTTTTGAAACGAAATCATTGAGTCGACTTACCTGGGGATGAATCTGTGAAGGAACATTTGCACACACACACTTTGAGTCTAGCATAAATCATTTATTCAAAAACTCAGATTTGAGTTGCATTGAGTGTTTTGAATGTTCTCTGGTTTCATTACTGGGCATTCCCTTGAGGACGATAATATGTATAACTATTGGGACTATTTCGTAGAATGTGATATATTATGATGATATGGAAGGCCCCGCCATATGGTTCATCTTGACCAAGTGCAAACAGTGGAGAACTGAAAGATAAACCAAGACTAGGGGCTACTAGTCTACCACATCGTGAATCAGGGACATAACAAGATATTGAGTCATGAGACTAGAGAAAAGACTAAGCAATCACCTAGAGAGCTGGCGGAAGACCTAACCCAAAGGAATAGGAAATTCATGCATACATGCATACACGTAACATGGTTTGCATTCTTTTTTGTGTTTGTTTTGTTTTGTATTTACAGGTTTCAAAGAAGAAAAAAGAGAAAGTGGCAAAAGGCCATCCAATCAGAAACAGCAACAGTACAATGTCATCAGTTTCAGAAATGAATCAGTTTCAGTCTAAGGGCGAGGCCCACAACAGTTTCAACTTGGGGGCGAGACCCACATTATCAGTATCAGTTTGGGGCGAGTCCCACATCAGTGTCAGTATGGGGGCGAGGGCACATCATCAGTATCAGTTTGGGGCGAGGCCCACATCAGTTTCAGTTTGGGGTCGAGGCCCATATCAGTAGCCGTTTGGGGATTAGTCCCAAGGTGGAAGCCCGTATTATCAGCATCAGTTTCAGGAATGAATCCTAGGGCCGAGGCCCACATCAGCGTAGTTTTGGAATGAATCCAGGGAATGAATCCCAAGGCCGAGGCCCACGTCTTCAGAATTTGGAATGAATCCAGTGAATGAATCCCAGGGCCGATGCCCACGTCGTCAGAATTTGGAATGAATCCTAGGGCCGAGGCCCACGATGTCAGAATTTGGAATGAATCCAGGGAATGAATCCTAGGGCCGAGGCCCACGACGTCAGAATTTGGAATGAATCCAGGGAATGATTCCCAGGGCCGAGGCCCACGTCGTCAGAATTTGGAATGAATCTCAGGGCCGAGGCCCACGACGTCAGAATTTGGAATGAATCCAGGGAATGAATCCCAGGGCCGAGGCCCACGTCGTCAGAATTTGGAATGAATCCCAGGGCCGAGGCCCACGACGTCAGAATTTGGAATGAATCAAGGGAATGAATCCCAGGGCAGAGGCCCACGTCGTCAGAATTTAGAATGAATCCAGGGAATGAATCCCACGGCCGAGGCCCACGACGTCAGAATTTGGAATGAATCCTAGGGCCGAGGCCCACTGTAGACATTGCATATAAGGGTGATTCCTTTAAATGGGCTTTAGTCTTTGGGTTTGACCCATGTTGACCAAAAGCCCATGCCTTAAGAAATTAATTGAAAGCCCATTGGACTTTAATTAAATTAATGTTGGACGTTAATTGGGCTTTGAGACCCATGACGATTAAATTTGGAATTTCAGTCATAAAGGTTCGTTGATAAAGTGTAGTATTTAATTTGGAATTAAATAGCGAATTAGCATTAAATACAAATTGAATTGGATTTTTTATGTAGTTTAATTTAATTCGAGAAGTCGTACTTTGAGTAATTATTCGCAAAACGAGTTTGACTCGCGCAAAATCTAATCGTTGTTTGAACATTGGATGCTCATTAATTATCAGATTAATTAATTTGATTAGATTGATTGATAACATGCTTGTGTGAATACATGGTTGCGATGCATGGATAATGTATATCGGATGGATATTAGATGAGTGGGGCCATTTTAGAAATTGTTGTAATAAATTTGGAATTTATTAATTGGACCTGCGTGTTGTGGTGACACAGCGGAACCTGGGCGACGCATGCTGTTCCGGGCTCACGGCCTGGTTGGGAGTACGGAGTAGCCAACGGAGGACTAAACCGGAGAATAAGGAAGTCGCCACCCGGTGTGAACCGGGACAAAGATTTACGGCCGCACTCACCCCTCACAAGGGAAGACCTCAAACCATTGGGTTCGGAATGGTCCCTTACTTATGCCACTTGTAATGTAAAGATTTATGCAATAATCCAACCAAGCCTATGACATATATTTCCAAGAGCACCACAATCCTAAATTCACATGCTTAAAAGTAAAGTTTACATCTAACATACATGAAATCAAATCTTATTGCCAAGTTCACATGCTTAAAGGTAGGCCTTGCAACAACAAGTACATAACTTAATAAGAATTCAATCATTCATGCAAAAATAAACACAAACAGTCATGGTAACATTTGCATGTAATATAAAGGAAATCAAAATGACAACAAATAATGTAATAGGCGCATTATGTAAAGAAGCATATAAAATATGGTCAAAATAACCGCATGATAAATGAAGTTAATACAAACACATAACTTGAAGAAAGACATGAATTTAAATATGCCAACCAAAGATGCAATTTTACATTAAAGATGAACATGCCATAATGTGATGCTAAATGATGCAATTAACATGAGCACAAACATGCATGCGAATACTTTTCCAAGTGGTACGTGGAATTGTATCCCAAGTACAGACCGTACTACCGTCCATTCGGAATCGGCTACAGAATTTACGTCTGGGTTTCCATCCGATATACCACAAGGAATAATGTCCACACGCCTTCACATCATGGATGCATAAATTGTAATACATTAAGCCAAGACTAAGGTGGATGATGCAATTATATGGAATTTCATAATACATGCATGAATAAGGCAATGATGTACAAAAGAATCAGTGACATGACAAGAAGCGCGGCGAAGCATCGTGGTAAGGATCTTATCCCCGTGAAATGGAGGGCCTTTAATCCGACTTACTAAGCCCATGCGCATTGAACATATAATATGCATAAAACAAATGCATAATAACAAAGACAAGATATCGGACTTTGTATATCCGATTGAACACGTCTCACGTCCAATCAAATATACGTCATCCGGTGCGGCGAAGCATCGTGGTAAGGATCTTATCCCCATGAAACGGAGGGCCTTTAATCCGACTTACTAAGCCCATGCGCAAAAATCACATAATATGCATAAATAAAGACGAAAGCAAACACGAAAAATATTTGGCGCGACGAAGCATCGTGGTAAGGATCTTATCCCCGTGAAACGGAGGGCCTTTAATCCGACTTACTAAGCCCATGCGCAATGAACATATAATATGCATAAATAAAGGCATAATAACAAAGACAAGATATCGGACTTTGTATATCCGATTGAACACGTCTCACGTCCAATCGAATATACATCATCCGACGCGGCGAAGCATCGTGGTAAGGATATTATCCCCGTGAAACGGAGGGCCTTTAATCCGACTTACTAAGCCCATGCGCAATAATCACATAATATGCATAAATAATGACGAAAGCAAACACGAAAATACTCGGCGCGGCGAAGCATCGTGGTAAAGGATATTAACCTCTTCAATTAGAGGACCTTTCATCGCACTTACTAAGCCCATGCGCTTTTCTTATCATTACATAAATAAATAACGTGCAGAAAATTAAATGGCGGAATAATTAAACAACTCAAAATTAAACAAAAGAACATGCTGTTTACTCAAGTGGTACGTGGAGTTGTGCCCGAGTACAGATCATACTATCGTCCATTCGGAATCGGCTATGAAATTTACGTCCGGGTTTCCATCCTATATACCCCTAGAGGCGACACATTTTTCATCTAAAATCCACAACAAACATCATATATACAACAAATGCCACAAATACAGAAAATATAATCAAAGTAAATGACCAGAAATTAAATAGAAATAAGTGTGAAAAATACCCTCAGGTCTAACCTTTTTAATCGTCCTCGGACTTGCGTTTCGCGGAGATCGGAAGGGATGAAAGCTCCTTACTTTTCCGGTTCACTAGCTTCGCATTTTGGCTTGCTATTCCACTGTTTTTCTCACCGTTTTGGCGTCATTTTGCTGCTGTTTTTGATGTTTTTTCTGCTCACTGTTTCAGGTCTTATTCTTCTGTTTTAGTGGACTGTTTTCGGGGTCAAGGGGCTGCAGTTTTATCCGATTTGAGGGCTGGACAGTGTAGTTTTTTATGTCACTATTTTTAGGTGTTTAGGGGCTGATCGACGTGGTCTGTTTGCAGGTCAGAGGAAGGGTGGCTTCACGTGTGGGCTGAGGCTAATGTGCGTGGCAGTGTGTGCAAGTGTTATGTACTGAAGGGTGGACTGCGTGGCTATTTGGTCGGTTAGGCTGTTAGGCGCTGGTTCGTGGCTTCAACGGCATGCTGGTGGCACTGGTTTTATGTCTTTGAGGGGGGCAGTTGAACGTAGTTTTTTATGAGAGTTGTGAGTGTGTGAGGGTTGGTGCGATGGCTTTTTATGATCAGGTCAGGGGTGTGTGCATTTTGAGGGGGGTCGGTCTGTTGAAGGCGATTGTTTTAGGGTTTCAAGCAGTGGTTATGTGAGAGACAAGAGGGATGCATGGTGCCGATAGTGCTGGAGATGTGCGCATGTTTGAAGAAGGCTCGTGAATGGTCTTACAAGGCTTAATCGTTTCAGAGAGATGAGAAATGCATGGGCATGTGGCGTTGTGAAGTATTGGTTTAGGGTTCGGGTTTTTCTTTGTGCATGCCGTGTCTTTGTCTTTTGAGATGATAGAGCTAGGGTTTTGTTTGTGCCGTGAGAGACTAGAGAGAGGAGGAGGGGTTTAGTTTGTGTCATGTTTATATATTAGTGTAGGTTAGGGTTTTGCATGGATTATTAGAAAGGAAACAAATCAATTAATTTATGGATTTATTTTAATTAAATGATGGATTTAATTGGTTTATTAAGGGAAAGAATAATTATATTTTTGGTGAGAATTTCTTAAATTGGTTTGTGATTTATTTATTTTTGGAATTATAATATTTTAATTTGTGTTAATTAGGCATGTAATTTCTTTAATTTGTGTAAGTATTTTTATTATTTTGGTAGGTTATTATTTAGATTTTATTTGTTTTATTTTAATTGGTATATGATTTATTTATTCAATTTGTTTTAGTTTAATTGATTTATTTAATTTTTATTTAAATTAATATTTTATTATTTTATTTAGTTGGTATATCATTTAATTATTTCATTTCAATTATTTAATTTAATTTGTGTTTAATTTAATTGGCTTTAATTTACCTAGATTTAATTTAAATTTAATTTGTGACACATATATTTTAAATGTTTTAATTATCTTTGGATGTGATTTAATGGACTTGGGTTAAGGTTAAGTTTTAAAAACGGAGATCCAACAGCGAACCTGAAGCTGAACACGTGAACTAAATCCAACAAAACCGTCAATTCTTGACTCTTCCTTCCGATGTCCGTTTTCCGCGATTTCCGCGACTTAAAAGATAGTGCCTCCAAATGAGGCTCATCATCGGGTTTCACATGCGAAAATGCAATGTCTACACGTGTCCAGCCTTATTACCTCCGTACTCTTTGTATTCTCTTCTCACCTATTCCCCTCAATATAAATGAGGTTTCTTTAGAAGTGTAGTGTAACGGCTAAAAGTAATACATGTGTTAGCGGGAGAGAGAAAGTGAGAGATTTGATCTAGGATCAATGTGTAAAGTATCCATCCGCATATCATTATTATTTTATTCATATGCTCTTTATTATGTGTTTAGAATGCATGTTTAAGGGTGTATGATGATGAGACCTTAACAAAGATAATAAATTGGTTGCCAATTTGCACGCGAAAAACCCTCACAAATATTAAGCGTTTTCCCTTCCATTGAGTGATTATCACTCAGATCCAAGATTGGCATTGGCTTGTTGGCCAAAGTCAAGGCCTTTGTCCGTCGAGATGTGTTTGAATTACGAGAGCATTATTCCATATTGGTGTCTTGTCCAAGTTGTGGTTTGTTGGCCAAATTCAAGACCACTTCTTGTCCATCGACATTGATTACTAAGCTTTCCATAGTCAATGGGTCATGCTTAACTAGGATCACTAAGTTGTTGTGCCAAAGCCAAGGCTTAGTTGATTCAGAGGAAAAAGGTTAGGTAATATATTGGATATATTGACATATATAAGATATATGTTTCGGACTTGGATGTCCCCCTACCGAATCTAGGAATTGGATGGGATCCAATTGATCTTAGAGATCTACCTAGTTAATTATCATAAAATTTGTTGGCCAAAGTCAAGATTGTGTGATATTTAACGGGATCCTAGCCCACTAGGAAACACGGTTTCCCGAGTACTCTACAGAGGGTTAGAGGCTCGCCGAAAATAGTGGGAGGCAAGAATTGAATATGCAATATTCATTTAGATACTTTCCATACGCGCTTAAACAAATATCATTCGTAAAATAAATTAAATATTAGTTGGACTAATATTAAATCATTGTTTTGATAAAACAGTTGGACTGTATTCAAACTAATTCAATATATAGTTGATTTTATAATTGAATTTAACCAATTAAAGTATAGTTGATTAATATAGTTGGACTATAATAATCATTATATTTAATAGTACCTAAATCGTTGATTAAATAGTTGGACTATTAGAATCAAGATGAAATTGAAAGATTGACATTTAAAGCATAATCCTAGGGAAAATATATTTAGATGGTTTAATTTTCAAATTGGGAATAATTTCATGATGGTCCTGGAAACTAATAAGTTACTTTATTTGATAAAATAACATATTAGGCATAAGCCCGGAGTTGAGCAATAGTAGAGCATGATCTTTGGAAGATTCATGTGATGATAACTTGAGTTTAAAGGATCAGAACTAAGGGTTAGATCCTTAAAGTATGATATTGAATTTGAAGGATCTTCATACATCTATATTTAGATTTTAGAAGTACTAAATTGCAATAAATAACTCTTGAAGAGTTAATGACTATTCTCAATGAGATAAAGTCAAACTTTGCAATTAGGCAAGTAGCGCAAGGCGCACCTTACTTCGATATTCTAGAAGGCCAAGGTTTGGCCAAAGGCTTCTAGAATGTAGAAAAGGGGCAAAGGCAAAATCATTATAATCTTCTAGGAAGATAAATGACATATCCCAAAATGTCTGCTTAAATTGTGGCAAACGGGATCGCGGAAGCGTGACTACCGTTTGGATAAGGCAGACATGAAGGATTTAAAGAAAGGACAAGGCTTTTACTTTAAATATGTTTGTCGAAATTATGTTCACTACTAGTAATAAAATTGGATTTTAAATACTTAGTGTGGTACATAAATATATGTACTAATGAAGAAACATAAAGTGGCATTGATGTCTGGGACACAATGAAACAAGACTCGTATATCTACACTTTTGAAGAGTGGGTACTCGGACTGTTTTGATTCTAATCAAATAAAGTCTACGAATCTAGTTTATTGGGCAAAGTGCCTAAAACATTATTTACTTGGTAAAGTGTAAATGCCACCACTATGTTTGACCTAGTTCATAGTGAAGCAAATGGGCCCATGTCTAGCTAGGCTAGAGGTGGATATGAATATTACGTGACCTTTACGGGTGTGGCATCGCGTTATGGTTAAATATTTCTTTTGAAACACAAATCGGAAACTTTTAAGTTTCGACACGAAATAGACAAATAGATCGGCTAAAGTAATAAAATGTCACGGTAAGGTCGTAATGAAAAATACTTAAGCAATAAGTTTCTTAAATACTTGAAAAAGTATAGTATTCTTTCAATTGAGGACTCCTTCCGAAACACGTCAATTTGACGGTGTGTGAATTTTGTTGGACATGATAAGGTTAATCATGAGTCACTCTAAGCTACCATTTCCTTTAAGGGATAAGCATTAACAATGCAATACTTATTTTGAATAAGGTTCCATAATAATCTGTTTGACAGATTACATATTAGATATGAACGGGAAAGAAACCAGGTTTCTCATTCCTGATAATTTGGGTATGCTGGGCATATGTTTGGATGATACCAAACTAAAACCCAGATTGGATAAGTGCCAAATTATAGGTTATCCTAGGGAAACCATAAGCATAGTGCTTATACAACTCACTAAGAGAACAATGTGATTGTTGCTCACCATGCGGTCTTCCTAAGAGAAATAGCGATATGCAGTGGTAAGTGGGAGGATAGTAAAAACTCGATGAAAATTGGAGTAATACTGTTCAAGGCACCGAGTCCTTAATGGAACATAAATAGTTCATCAATGATGTAACTATACCAGTAATCTTCGAATACACAAGAGCATCGTAGGTCGGAGAGAGTCAGAAAATAACCTGGGTATGGTTTTCTGATCTCACCTCATAAAGATGTCTATCTTATTGAGGAATGCCAACTGACTACATATGAGGAAGTGATACAAGTATCGACTCTCTATTATGGCAAAGTGCCATAGAATCCGAAATGGATTCCATGTATATCAACTTAGTTTGGACACTAGTTGTTATACCGCAAGGCATTGTGCCTATTGGTACTATATTAGTCTTCATGGAAGACATACATGGAAGGTAACATACCAACATACTAAGCTAGGCTTGTAGCGGAAAGGTATCATTATCAACATTGTGATTGATTACGATGAAACCTTTTACCTATTGCCAGGGTAAATCCATTTGGATAATGCTTGCTAAAGCTGCATGTTTCATTTATGAAATATGGCAGCTGAACGGGAAAATCGCTTTCCTGAAAAGGAAACCTTTTGGAGGATGTTTAAAACATTTTGACAATTTTGTCGTACCAAAACTAGCAAACAAGGTTTGCAGGTTATTCGATCCATGGAGGGATTGAATCAAGCATTGGGTTCTTGGAATTATCGTTTTGATGTAATCATAATGGTTTATGATTTAATTCAAAAAGAAATAATTCTTGTGTAAATAAGGAGGTTAGTGGGAGCGCACTGAAAGTGGCTGTCCTATAAATAATGATAATACATCATTTCTTGGAAATGATATTCCCATAATACAATTGGCGAAAGCTTGGCTTTCGAGAAAATTCTCCGTAGAATTCTTAGGAGAAACAACCTTTATTCCATGAATAAACATCTACTGGGATAGATTTAAAGTTGTTGACACTTTCCGAGAACTCGTTCATTGAAAAATATACGTGACTTGGTGTCTCATATGCTTTGAGCATATTGATTCACAAACAGGACAATCCAGGTGATAGTCACTGGATTGATATTAAGAACATCCGTTAGTATCTTAGAGAACTAAGGATGCTGTCTTATACTATTGAGAAGGAGAACTTGAAGTGACTGGGATCACTACTGCAAGTTTCCTAACCGATACAAATGACTATAAGTCGTAAACGGTACCATACAGTTTGAATAACGGTACAGTGAGCTGGAAATCTTCCATGCAAGTTACTGTTACCGAATAAACAATAAATGTGGGTTATTGCTGCAGCTGACACAACAATAAAAGCCATCTGGGTCAATAGTAAATCTAATTAGATTAGATATAGTTCTGTTAGCAGCTGAGCTAGGCGTTAGCACAGGCTAAAGAATTAATGGTCTCATCAATGATCCAGATATTTATTTTGACTATTTATCTGATTCGTTCGGATCATACATCGTGGCGATGTAATGACCGTATAAATCGCATCAGATGATAATCATACAAATCCGCTAACAAAAGCCTTTCCTCAGTAGTTTGAGCCAACCGTACATAGTTCGGGTGTTAGACACTCGAGTGACTTGCTATAGGCCAAGTGGGAGATTGCTGGACAGTTATGACCCATAGTGTCACTATTTGTGCAGATCATGGTGTTGTTGTACAAATTAACTATGTGACAAAAGAGATTGCGCTCTTATCATTTGTGATTAGATCACCAAGATGTATAAATGATAGGAGGTCCTTATGATTTATTCCTGGATTGAGAATGATATGAGACAATATCAATCCACAAAGGATAAATCATTAAATGTCCCTTGTCAGAGTATTATCGAGATTGGACATCGATAAATACGTAAAAGACTAGTATTACACTTATGCGCGTTATGAGGGCATAACGACATAGTTCTCATATATTTTGGTATAGGATACTCATGCAAGTGTAATAGGAGGTTGTGTTTTACTGATGGTATGGAAAACAGGTTCGCTCTAGATAGACCCCCTCAGAATTCCATTGGTAGTATGACTATGTGTCTATGGAAGTCTGAAATTAGGGTAGGTGTATTTGGTCTTAACCTGAGACTTGCACCGCTAATACCTGCGATAATCAATATACTTTGGTTTTGGTCGTCCAGGGCTTTAACAGGTTCTGTGTACGCCTCTGCTGGGTATATTGAGAATCGTAGTGTATTAGGTGTGATGTCAAGATGGAAGTATCACTCCAGTCGTAGTGGAGATGATGATCGCGCAGGGATACAGAACTGGTTCTCTAAAAAGGTTACAACCGTCGGGATAATAAAACTTGGTCATGATTATCCGATTATAAAGAAACTAGTTGCTTGTCATCCGATATATGCTTCGTACGGGGTAGACACTGTACCAGCCCCAGGCCTTACATGTGATCATCTGATACTGGATCGAATATGCAATACTACATATACTACGTCTGATACAGATCTTATATTCCTGTAAGGATATTTCTAGAGAATTGGGTAGGCATGGCGCTTTGCTAGAAGCCAACCTTGTCTTATAAATCGGTAAAACGTCGTACTTGGTTCGTACGTGATCGGATAGCCCGACAACCGTATTTACTACCAACATATCCGAGGATCTCATGGGTCGCTTCCCGAAGATTCACCGATGACGTATGACTCGTACTTTAATTAATCTGGGATTAATTAGAAGAGAGAGAAAATTAATCTGGGATTAATTGCGGAGATATTTTATCTAGGATAAAATATCATTTAAAGAGAGATAACGATTAATTTGGAATTAATCGATAAATTAATATATTCGATATATTAATCGAAATTGGATTTCAACGCGGAATTAAAATTAGATTTTAATTCAGGCGAACGAATTAATTTAGAATTAATTCGTTAGCGACGTGAATAGTAATTATGCTTGGCATGATTGTTTAATTAAATTAGATTTAATTACGTCGCAACTGAAAATTCGTTAATTCAGAATTAGCGAACCCGAGCCCGAGATTATTTACGAGCGCATTCGCATTTTGAATTCGAGTGCGGCACGCAAGTCAAATCAAGATCAAATCATTAGTCGCATCAAGCGTCAAATTGCTAGTCACTTCAAGCCTCAAATCACTTGTCACTTTGAGTGATGTGACTTGACAACTTGAGTGATGCGACTTGACACTTGAATAATATGAATAGTGATGCAAGTGGTTGGTATAGTTTATTTGACTTTTTGAAAGCAAAATTCATGGTAAATGAATTTGAAATTCACATTTGTGTATAAGATACACAAATTAGAACCAACCACACAACTCTCATCTCACTTCCTCTCTTTCTCTCTCTCCAAAACACGCCCAAGGGGGTGTGTTCTTCACTGGTTTCTGCCCAGAAACCGTGAGCTATGAGAAGCCAAAAGTGTTTGATTTTGTGGCAAAATCAAGAGAGCTAGCACTCCGAGAGACATGCGAAGGTGATAGGGAAACCCACCCACGAGCTTGGAGCTTGGAAGATGATCCAAAACTAAAAATGAAGGAGCAATGGACTACTCACTACCGTGACTTAGAGGAGGGCATAATTTATTTTTTGTTTGTTGCCGCATCGCTCAACCGATCGATGTAAGTATTCCGTAACTTCATCGTTGTATTCACGCACTTATTTCTTGCTTCGTATTCGATCATTGGGACTTAGAAACTCCAACAATGGGAAATATCGTAAAGATTTAGAGTCCACGATTATTATGTTATTTATCATATTGTGCACGCTATTTTGTATTTATATAAGTAAAAATTTTGATTTGTCTATGATGTGGGCACGAAACCCTTAATTGTGAAGTATAAGCTTGAAGTGTCTTATGTGTGGACCTTGGGTCTTTTTGCATGTTGATGCGTATTACATATATGTTGGACTATATTCTAGGTTATCCGGTTTTAGGATACATCATGTCAATTTTTTTTTTTTTGTAAATTTGGAGGCTTAGGGAGATGGGTTAATCTTGTCTCCTATCGGTAGCATCCCAACTCTACCAAGGTGTTACAACGAGTTACTCCTGTCTCTCACTGATAACGTTCTACCTCTGGTGGGGTGTTACAGAATAATCTTAATTATTCAATTTATTTCTTGAGCATTTAATTGGACTCTCCAATTATTTTTTATAATGATTATGATCTAACCGTATGACCAAATGAATTGATAGTTTTGAGCTCTAAAAATATTGGAATTAATGATTAAAATTTTTAATCAATAATCCCATATTATTAATCTTGAAGTTATTTTACTCAAAAATAAAGTTGAATCTCATCAGTGCAAATGAATTACATCCATCGATTTCATCATTGCATGTGATTTGGTCCTCCATAAATATTCAAAATTATAACCATGTCATAAAGTCTATTATACCTCTATAATTATATGTTGTACATTCAAGTACCATTGATTCTCTATTGAACAATGTCTATTCATCATGTTTATAAATATTTATTTTCGTTGAAGTAAGAAAATATATCAATATTCTTATTGTTCAAATACCGAATCAATACTTAATAATAATATTATCTACTTTTTTATAAGTATGATTTAATTCTATTACTTTTTTAAATGTTCCCAGTTATATATTAAACATTGTCTTAACAGTTTTTCTAAGGAAATCTATCTATATCAGTATCTAGTCTTGTATAATCATATTATACAAGGCACATCCATTTACGTGTTGCTGTTGAATGATTTAGGATTTCATCATCTTATCAAATATTAAATGAACTACAATTATAGGAAAACGATAAATAAAGCAAATTTACCCGCTTTGTTTACTCTATATGGACTATTTAAGAATACTGATCTCAAAATCAAATCCTCTTGAATATGTTACACATATATTGAGTTTGAGATTACACAAGTAATTTATGGTATTTCTAATAATTTATAACTTGCAAATGTATGAATATAAAATGAATATATTTAAATATTTACATAATACATGTAACTCGTAAAGTATAAACCCTAAAAATTCCCACTTTTCATATAGAAAATGAGACTCGGAGTCTATAGGCCATAAGTGGATGTTGATAGTCTTTATGTTAGTTAGATAGTGGCTAATTGGAGTGTAGAAATGATCGTGGTTTTCACACATTACGCAAGCGCACGTATCGTTTAAGTAGTATAAAAGTTATCAATCCCACGAGGACTTATTATCTATGTTACTAATCCTTAAGACTAATTACCTACAAGTATTTATTGAAATTAATTGTGATTTTTTTTAATTGAATTTGAATTAAAGCTAAAGAAAATAAATATAACTATGGCAACTTTCATAGGCAATCAATGAGAAGAAAACATCCAGAGTTGTTAATCCACCCAATATTATTCTAAGATGAACTGATTTTCCTATTTCATGTAATTAATTTACTTATTAACTTGGAACACTAAGATATCCACAAGGCTCTTTCGATGGTCATGTGGCAATTTTTTGGAATAAAGAAATCAACTTTATTTATATGTCATTTAATTAATCCCAAATTCATTAAGATCAAGTTTCAATTATGGCTACGCCCTCCCTACAGGTATATTTCTATCTTGTAGGGAAATTCCTAAGATAAGATCATGTGTTATTGAATCTAAGGCTAAACCTAAAATTTATTTCTTAAGTTCAATTAAATTTACCATATTAATCTTATTAGTGATCAAGCAACAAGAAACATTAAGAACAAGATTCAATAAACAAGCCAAAACATCTTACAAAATATAAGGAAAATCAATTTATAAAGTCAAAATATTAAATTTCATCATAACCCTAGTTTAGAGGTTTAGTTACTACACATGCTCAAAAAATCTAAATTAATAATAGATGATAAATAAAACATCAAAGAAGTAAAAGGAAGAAGAAACTCTGTCAAGATTGTCAGTCCTCCACTTTTTGTTGTTGAGTTATGTGATGTGCTTGCTTTATGTGATTTGTTTTCTTTCAAAAATCTCCTTTGAGGCTGTAAAATTAGGTCATAAGACTCCCTCTAGTTTTAGGATGAGTTGTAGCTTATATTGGAAGTCTTATAGGTGTTTCTTCACCCACGTCACCACGTAGATAAATTTATTTACAATGCTCCACTTTCTTTTCATCCATGAGTCGCGACGCACCATGGCCGACATTATTATGTGTTACTTGCTCTATTTTTTTGCCTAATTTCTCTTTATATGCGCGTCTTAACGTGCAACCCAGCATCAAGATGTGCATTTGGACTCTGAATTTGCCCATCTATATTTTCCCGTTTTCATCCCACGTTAATTCTATTGAGTCTCGATATTATTTTTCTTGTAAAATAAACCCAAAACAAATCAAAATGCTCATAAAACTCGAGATAACCCATAAAACATCAATCTAGAGGGGCGGGCAAATATAAGGATATATTGGAGTAATGTAAATAAAATTGTATTTTATGAAATAAATTGATGTAATATTCAATTACCAAAGTGTTTGTTTAATATCGCATATTGTAAAATATCTTATTTACCCTAGATTACTCATGTACCTCCAAGCTTATTGTATGAATGTCATACACAAGTGGATTTAAGTCTGATGTTAGTAATCTAAAATAATCCATCGAGAGCAAACAAAGAGGGTACTTTATTTGTTGTTTATCTATAGCTGCAGTCCATTTTATATTTGTATGGTGACCTTGATCCGGGATCATCCATATGGAGATATGAGAATGAAGGCACCTTATCTGATGTGATTATATAGGATTAGACCCAAATAAAAATGAGTTTCTTATAATATTCGTTAAATAGAGAAACTCATTTTGGTGCTTAGTGTACTGCAAACTACTACATGGCAGGCTATGACCTTTGATTTACAAAGGGGAGGTTGGTGTAGCAATCCCGACAAATAGCTATGTACTTCGAGGACATAGTTTGGTGTGTAGTGATGGGAAGCGGCCGCGAGTGCGCAATGAAAAATTAAAATTGTGAAGCCGCTATCCCATTGCCCAAGACCCATTTGTTTTGATTATTGTACAAGCCTAGGCATGTTACTATATATTCTAAGCATAAAAACTCATAAAACATACAAAGAGCATAAACCTAAACATGCTAACTATCATAAGAACTCTAATTAAAATAAAGAAAGAAAAATACTTACGTGAACCGAAGACTTCTCCAGTCCTCCCTCCAATCTACAAGCTTTTCTCAAACTCAGCAATCTCTTCCACATTCTAAAGAGCCATCCAAGTGTGTGGCCTTTAAAGATGCACACACCAAAGCCAAAAACTCAACGGCAAGACTATGCCTTGAGTGCACAGGTATTTTGCCCTTGGTGCTAGCGTAGGAAAATACCTCAAAACTTTTAACTTGAGATTCCTCTAGTCAATTAGAATTAAGGATCCTCAAAATCAGTGGCTTACTCTAAAACATTAGAGTCGCTCATTTATATAGACCCAAGATATGAAAGGTTTTGGTGTAAAAATTTGTAAAGAATTCTTTCGGTTAATATAGGTGCTGCAAAGATAACAAAGTTAATTAAGAATCCGATGTGGGACAAATGCTAATTTAATCTTAGCCATTGGATCTTAATTTAGTGGTTTAATGAGATTATAAAACTCTAATAAGAGTTTAGGCCGAATTGGAATTCAAAACAAATAAAAAAATAAAATAATAAAAAATGCAATTTTTTTCTTTTTCAATTTTCCAATTCCCAAAGTGCCCCTATCGTCATTCACCAATCCCTAAGCCATTTTGGAACCTCATAAATGATCTGTTCAATAATTAAACACATTGAACTATTTATGAACAATTCATACAGCAATCATATATGTTGTTAAATTTATACTGTACACCGTTAACCATTGATTTCGACTTCGTTGTGTGTGACCTTTTGGGTTCCCCTCAAGTTGGATATGAAATCAATCGTGATAATTTAATCGAACATAAATTATCCTCCGATCAGATGGTCGTTCGATTTCAATGACCAACGTTGACATCTAGCAACATGCCAAGGCCCCAAATGAGAAGGAAAGATATATACCCATTCTGTATACAATTTACATATGATACAGTCCCTCACCTCACTGTATCCCCACCGTTTGACCTAGGGTACGAAAAATGTCTACCCATTTAGTCAAATGTATGATGTTGATAGTGTCATGAATCATGCTAACCCAAGAATCTCACATGATTCTTCCGCTGCGGCCACAGTCTCAAGCACCGATCACATATTTCAACCGCGTGAACTGAAATACTACTCTTGTAAGAAAAAATTATCCGAGAGAGTGGAGATTCTCTATTGTATCTTTACAAACATCATGTATTTCAACAAATGACCCAATCAAACCCTTATGACTGGATCTTTTGAACAGGGGAAGGAGAATGTCAATGTTATTTAATCCTCACATAAGATTGTAAAGACCTCAAGTCTAAGAACTAGTCATATAGTCGATACATGAATTTTCTCACAGAAACATGGGATAAACACTCTATGTGAAAACTTTCGGCGATCAGTTCGATGGACACGAGTAACTCATGCATCCATGTGATACACCAAGTGGACGGATCTCCGCTAGTAGCCTATGAGATCGGCTACCCCACTTAAGGGCAGATCATATCATCATGCCAGTCTCTCTGCTTTGTGAACGCCCAGGTTATTCATAAAACTATGACTAGGAACGTTTAGGAGTAATGATTCTCATAAGGCATGGAAGCTCTCATCTTATTACTCCAAGGGCTTTATTACAGTGTTTGATGATTCATATAAGTTATGTAAGATAGTTATAATAAATATTTCCATTAATTAATGAAAATATTACAAATACATGTACATATAGCTCATCCACAAGTTGGGTATAGGACATATCCCTAACAATCTCCCACTTGCAAAATAGCCAACTAGTATGAATCTAGACACCATACTCTCGGGTGTGCCTATCATGCTTTTGTTGAGTCAGCCCTTTAGTAAGAGAATCTGTAAGATTTTCTTATGTGGGTATTTTCTCTATAATAATGTCTTTTCTCTTAACAATCTCCCTGCTGAGATGAAATCGCCTGAGTACATGCTTAGATTTCTGGTGCGACCTTGGTTCCTTTGATTGAGCAATAGCACCCGTGTTGTCACAGTACATCGTGACGCCATTCTTTATCACGGGAAGCACTTCCAGATCCGTGATGAAATTCTTTATCCATACTGCTTCTTTAGCTGCCTCAAATGCTGCAATATACTCAGCTTCAATGATGGAGTCCGCTATAGTTCACTGCTTTGACCTTTTCCAACTGACAGCATCGCCATTCAAAGTAAACAGATATCCTGTTTGTGATCTACTATCATCCCTATCAGTCTGAAATCTCGCATCACAGCAACTAATGACTTTCATCTCAGAACAATCTCCGTATGTCAAAAACACATCCTTAGTTCTTCTCAGATACTTGAGGATTCTTTTGACAGTTTTCCAGTATTGCTCATCAGGATTTGCCTGATACCTGCTTGTTATGCTAAGAGCTTAAGAGACATCAGGTATTGTACATAGCATGGCGTACATGATCAATCCTATTGCTGAAACATAATGGATCCTACTCATACGCTCTCTATCTGAAGGAGTATGTGCTTATTGCACCTTAGATAATTTGATTACGTGACAAGTAGGTAAATTACCTCTTTTGGAATCTTCATTTTGAATCTTTTCAAAACTTTATCTATGTACATAGTTTGAGAAAGTCCTAACAACCTCTTAGATCTATTACAGTAGATCTTAATGCCGAGGATGTAGGCTGCTTCTCCCAAATCTTTCATGGAGAAATTCTGAGATAACCATTGCTTGGTGGATTGCATCATGGGAATATCATTCCCAATGATTAATATATCATCGACATATAATACAAGAAATACAACAACACTCCTACTACTTTTCTTGTAAACACAAGGCTCGTCTACATTTTTGATGAAGTCAAATTCTTTGATTGTCTTATCAAATCGTATATTCCAACTTCTTGTGGCTTGCTTGAGTCCATAAATGGGTTCCCATTAAGGAAAGCTGTTTTGACATCTATCTACCAAATCTCATAATCAAACCTGTTTTGACATCCATCTAATAATGATCGATTTCTCCTTTTGGAGACCCCATTATGATGTGGAGTTCCGGAGGAGTCGATTGGGAAACAATGCCATTTTCTCTTAAGTAATCTTGATATTTGTCGCTTAAGTATTCACCACCTCGGTCAGACCTTAGTGACTTAATACTTTTATTAAGTTGGTTTTCTACTTCAGATTTGAAGTCTTTGAATTTCTCAAAGGCTTCAGATTTGTACCGCATAAGGTACACATACCCATATCGGGAGTGATCATCGATAAAGGTAATGAAGTAGGAGAATCCAACTCTATGGGTGAATAAAATTGGTCCGCTTAAATCAGAGTGTATGAGTTCTAATGTCTCCGCTGCACGCTGTCATTTACCTTTGAAGGGTAATTTGGTCATTTTTCTAAGTAAATAAGACTCACAAGTTCTATAAGATTCATATTTGAAGGGTCTGAAATACCCATCCTTATGAAGCTTAGTTAATCTTGTTTCATTGATATGACCTAAGCGACTGTGCCATAGAAGTAATTCATTGAGATTATTCAAGTTAATGTTGTATATATTAGAGGTTGAACATTCTTTAATAGTTTGTAAGACATAGATACCATTATTCAAAATACCATCTCTATATTTTATTTCATTGAAATAAATAAAACATTCATTAAAACTTATTAGGCATGAAAAACCTTTAGTACATAAAGAAGAAATTGAAATGATGTTCTTTACTAGAGAATGTACATAAACACAATCTTCTAAGTCTAAAACTAAACCATTCACCACAACTAATGAACAAGTCTTCACGCACAATGCAGCCAGTTTTGCTACATTACCCATGGTAAGTCAACCTCCCATGATGGAGTCTCTTACTATTTCTCAAGCCCTACACATTGTTACATAAGTGAGTCCCACAACCGGTGTTAAGAACCCAAGTAGAAGGTTCGGAGTTTTGAGAATACAGTTCAATCATATACAACATACCTGAAACATTGGACTTATTGGCCTCTTCGGCTTCCCTAACATCCTTAGATTACAAGGATCTGCAGTTTTTCATCCAATGACCGTTCTTTCCACAAAAGAAACATTTCCATTTTCCCTTTTCTTCTCCACCTTACCATTGGGCTTCAGGTGATCTGGAGCCTTGGTCTTGCCCTTATTTTTCTTTGGGCCTCGTGGCTTCAGGTCCGTACCCGTAAGAATGACGGAGGTTTTAAGCTCCGATTTCAAGTCCTTCTCTGATTGCTTTATCAGATTGTGCAATTCTGCTAAAGTAGCTTCTTTATTAGATAGATGAAAATTCATAATAAAGTTAGAGAAGTCTTTTCATAATAAGTGAAGAATTAGATCGTGACCTATCTCATGATCCATGATGAACTCAAGGTTGGCCAATTTTTCAATGTGGCCAATCATCTTAAGCACATGTCCACTAATAGATCCTTCCTTATACCTTGTTTGGAATAAGGCACATGATATTTGAAATCTCACGGTATGAACTGAAGTTTCATACAACTCCTTTAAGTGAAAGATGATGGTTTGAGCATCCATATCTTCGTGAGCTTTCTGAAGTTCGTCCGACATAGAGCCAAGCATTATGCAAACTGCTTGCTTATCATCATCGACGTATTTATTCAAAGCATCAAATGTATTTAGGTCAGCATCTTTTACGGGTTCAGGGGAAATGGTCTTTCAAGAACATAGAAAATATTTTCTTATCATAAGATAATTTTAAGGTTTCTAAACCAGTCATTGTAGTTTTCCCCTTTGAATTTATACTCATGAAGGATGGAACGAAGTGATACTCTGTTTGCCATTTGACTGTTTGTGAAATATTTTAACCCACCAGTTAAAAGAGAATGTTAAAATTAAGAATATATTTTCATTAATGTTTCATAAAAACATGGGCTTTTAATATTATGAAGTTTCTCTCACTCAATTGTTTTTAAAATTTTAAGCAAATCACATCAACCCCAATATGATGGATTTCTTATGGGCAAGGATCCTATTATCATCAGTTCATACCTCCGACTAGGGCCGGTCATTTTAAAATACGATAATTAGGTAGGTTCCCAACCAATTTATGATATAAATAACAATTCCTTGATCATTAGGTTGGGCAATCAAACATGCCATAGCTTATGCTAGTCCTTGTGGACACCCAATCTTTGTCACTAAGTTATAAGACCACACCTAAGGGTTGCTGCGTCTTATGAATTAGAAAAGTCAAACCATTGTCAATAGTACGATTTAGGGACAAATTGGTTTTGGTCAATCTGGTAAAGCCTAGTCCTACTAATACGGTTTATGCCCTTTGGGTCTATACTTTACAATGTGAGGCAAATTTTATACTCAAATTATTATTGAGGATTTTGGCAAGTTTAAGTGAATAAATGTCAAATGGATTCCTCTATTGAAAATTCCCAAGATTGAGGGTGGAGCGAACTCTCTTAAATACCCTTACCTCTTAGGCTCTTATTGCCTTGGTGACAGGAATAAACAATAGATCCTCCAAATTAGTCCAACACTTTAAATATGCTTTAAGGTAAACTTTGAGTAAATGATTATCTAGATGTCTTCAAAGCTTTTCCTTTTGACTATAAGAAGGTAGTGAGTGAATGAAGACACCAAATCATTATCTAACTCTAGTAATACCTTTGGTTAAATTAACTTTAGTTTGGAAAGTTTTATTAACGCCTTGGTCCCACCCCACTTGTATATTTATAATTTCTTTTATTATAAACAAGTGATTTATATTTATTAGCCTTAAAGTTAATAAATCTCTAAGTTCATCATGGAATAATTACTTAGCTAAGGGATAAGCAATACACTATCTATTTCTTTAGAAAGTCTCTAGATGCTTGCACCCTAAAATAATCATACCAATTCTAATCATACATAGAATCATCAAGCATATGAGTTTTAAAATGTTGGAATTATTTTAGGCATTAAATAACTTTGATTAAAATTTAATTATGATATTGCATTTTATTTTATTCAAATAAATTTACTATTCATATTTTTTACAAATGCGTGAACTTTAAATGCAATTTCACAATTCAAATCTTAACCAAATCATGCAAAATTTGTGCCTAAAATTACGTTAAGGTGTTAGCTTTCCAACGAGTTTTTACATACCCAAGTTCGAGTTCAATTGAGAGAGAACTAATCAAAACAAAAATGGCGGGCTGATACCAATGTTGGGAAGCGGTCGCGAGTGTGCATCGGAAAATTAAAATTATGATGCCGCTATCTCATTGCCCAAGACACCCATTTGTTTTGATTATTCTACAAGACTAGGCATGTTACTATATATTCTAATCATAAAAACTCATAAAACATGCAAAGAACATAAACCTAAACATGCTAACTATCATAAGAACTCTAATTAAAATAAAGAAAGAAAAAGACTTACTTGAATCGAAGACTCCTCCAGTCCTCCCTCCAATCTACAAGCTTTTCTCGAACTAAGCAAGCTCTTCCACATTCCAAAGAGCCACCCAAGTGTGTGGCCTCAAAAGATGCACATACCAAAGCCAAAAACTAAATGGCAAGACTACACCTTGAGTGCACATGTATTTTGCCCTTGGTGCTAGCCTAGGTAAATATCTCAAAATTTTTAACTTGAGATTCCTCTAGTCAATTAGACTTAAGGATCCTCAAAATCAGTGGCTTACTCTTAAAATTTAGAGTCTCTCACTAATATAATCCCAAGATATTAAAGGTTTTGGTGTAAAAATTAGTAAAGAATTCTTTGAGTTTATATAGGTTCTCCAAAGACAACAAAGTTAATTAAGTATCCGATGTGGGATAAATGCTAATTTAATCTTAGCCATTGGATCTTAATTTAGTGGTTTAATGAGATTATAAAACCTTAATAAGAGTTTGGGCCGAATTGGAAATCAAAACAAATAAATAAATAATAATTAAAAAATACAATTTTTTTCTTTTTCAATTTTCCAATTCCCAAAATACCCCTATCGTCATTCACCAATCCCTAAGCCACTTTGGAACCTCATAAATGATCTTTTCAATAATTAAACACATTGGACTATTTATGAACAATTCCTACAGCAATCAAATATGCTGTTAAATTTGTACTGTGCACTGTTAACCATTGATTTTGATTTTGTTATGTGTGACCTTTTGGGTTCCTATAGGACACAGAAATCGGTGACGTTGTTCTAGGTTCGCGGCCTAGTTGGGAGTACGGAATAGCCCGTGCGGGAACTAAACCGGAGAAATAACATTGAGTCACCACCCGGTGTGAATCAAGAAAATGATTTAAGGCAGCACTCACCCCTCGCAAGGGAAGACCTCAAACCGTTGGGTTCGGAATAGTCCATTACTTATGCCATTTGTGACGATATGATTTGTGCTATAAACTAACCGGATATATGAAACATGTATGCTCAAAGGTAACTTAGAACTAGTCCGCATTCATCAAAATAAATCCTATGACTAAGTTTGCATGCTTTAAAAATAAGTCATTATGACAGCAAACATATAATATCACACAACGAGCATGTTGACTCATCGAATACAAAGAACAAATAAATAACCATTTAAGCATAAATGTAAACAAAATTCCTAATGCGAAATTAAAGAACTAAATCATGCATAAAGAAGTAACATAATCATGCTTAAAAATAAATGATATACTAGACTAAATCATGCTTTAATAATAAATAGCGTACTAGCAAACTAATCATGCTCAAATACATGGTTGGATGAAACGAAATACATGTGTCTCTCAAGTGGTACATGACATTGGATCCCGAGTGCTGACTGCACTCCCGTCCATTCGGATTCGGCTAAAAAATTTACGTCTGAGTTTCCATCCGATATACCGTAAGAGAGAACACATATTTCATTCATCCGTAAATCACACCATCCACCAATCCATAATACTCATGCGAAATAAAGTAATAAAGTAAATAAAAAATAAAGGAGAATAAATAAAAAGGGTGCCCTCAGGTCTAACCTCGTTTGTCGTCTCTCGAAGGCACGTTACACGGCCGTCGGAAGGATTGATGCTCTGTAACTCTTCCGGTTCACTAATCCAACATTTTCCCTCACTATTTCATTGTTTGGGCTGCTGTTTTCACTCCATTTCACTGTTGTTTTCAAGGTATTTTCTGGTCAATGTTTTGAGGTAATTACGGGACTGTTCTGCGTCTTTTTGCAGGTTAGGGGCTGCGGTGTTTATCACTGTTTTGGGTAGTTTTTGATGCAGTTTTCAGTGCAGTTCTGATGCAGTTTCTGGGCATTTTTGGGGAGGGTATATTCGGTAAACTTTACAGTTTTAAGGGGGGTTGTGTGCGTGTAGTTTGGGCAGTGATATTCAGCTGAACTGGGCAGTGCATGGAAACGATATTTTCGATAATTATTGGTAGTTTTTTGGGGCTGTTCGGTGAGGGAATATGTGGCAGTTTTGGTGTGCCGGGAAAGGGTTTATGTGGCTATATGGAAGGGTTTAAGATGCGGTGAGGGTTGGTTCTGTGGGGGTTATGTGCGGTTGTTTTGGACTGTTTGATGATGATATGTTGGACGACAATGCAATGGATTTTTGGACGGCAATGCAAGGGTTATTCTGTAGCTCTTAGACGTGAATGAGCTTTGATGTTTCTTGTGTGAATATGTGTGAATGCTAGCTAGCGATTTCATGTGTTGGTGAAGGGTTCTTTTTATAGGCAAAGGGATGGGGATTTCCTTGTTTGAGAAAGAGAAGGATTTATGCATTAAAGGGAATATATTTTAAATTAGTATGTGATAAGGAAAATCTCTTAATTAGGAAAGTGATTTGATTTAATTTGATTTATTCTTTTTTAGTTAGGGAAATGATTTGATTTAATTAGGCAAGGGATCTATGAGATTTCTTTAATTTAGGAATGGGATTTGGCTTGATTTATGAATGTGTTTAATGTATGTTTTGTTATTGGGAATGTGTTGGGCGTGTAGCTTAGGGTTTTGGGCGTGTGGGCTTGGTCCATTTGGTGGGCTTGGTGTGCTTCTTGGTTGTGTGTGGACTTGGTGTGTGTCTTGTGGGGTTTTGGGCTAAGGAAGTGTTTTGAAACCGAGGTCCAACAATCGAACCCGAAGCTAATCCAGCGAATTAAATCCAATAATATGTCAATTCTTGACTATTTCATTCCGATGTCCGTTTCCCACAGCTTCCACAATCTAAAGAGGTAGTGTCTCTCTACGAGACTCATCATCGGGAATTATATGCAAAAATGCAGTGCCTACAGTCGCCCCCACTTTGATAGGACTTGTGCAATGTGTGACAATGACAATCATATCAAAGTTTATGCAATGAATTTTTACTTACCTGGCTCGCCAGCTGCCACTTGACTTGCCTGTTGTGTTGAGTTGAGTTGATTTTTTTACGCCATACGCGGCGTGCTAAACCCCATACCCAAGGCGTAGCGGTTGCATCTCCATACCTAGAGTGCTGTAGTAATATCTCCATACCCGAAGTGTCGTACCGGGCAAGCTAAACCCAATACCCGAGGCGTCACGGTTGCGTCTCCAAACCTAGAGTGTTGCAGTAATGTCTTCATACTCGGAGTGTCGTACCTGGCATGCTAAACCCAATACCCGAGGTGTCGCGGTTGCGTCTCCATACCTAGATTGCCGCAGTGATATCTCCATACCTGGAGTTCCGTACCTGGCATGCAAAACCCTATATCCGAGGTGTCATGGTTGCATCTCCATACCTAGAGTGTCACAGTGATATCTCCATACCCGGAGTGTCATACCTGGCATGTTAAACCCCATACCCGAGGTGTCGCGGTTGTGTCTCCATACCTAGAGTGTCACAGTGATATCTCCATATCTGGAGTTCCGTACCTGGCATGCTAAACCTCATACCCGAGGTGTCGCTGTTACGTCACCATACCTAGAGTGTCTCAATAATATCTCCATACCCAGAGTGCCATACCCGGCAAAACTGATCTGATGTTGATGTGTCTCCATACTTAGAGTGCCATACCCGGCAAAACTGATACTGTGTCTCCATACCCGGAGTGCCATACCCGGCCAAAACTGATACTATGTCTCCATACCCGGAGTGCCATACCCGGAAAAACTGATACTGATGATGATATAGGCCTCGCCCCTATAGTGCTATACCCGGTAAGACTGCTACTGATAATGATGTGGGGCTCGCCCCCAGAGTGCCATACCCGGCAAGACTGCTACTGATAATGATGTGGGCCTCACCCCCAGAGTGCCATGCCCGACAAGACTGATACTAATGACGTGGGTCTCAACCCTGGGACTCGTCCCCAAAACCGATACTAACACCATGATGGTTTATACTGTACTGCCTCTCACGAGATAATCTTGATAGCTAAGCATATTTTCATCATCAACTCGAATCTGATCATCTACATGAGTGATCTGAACTAGACTCCTAATGTGTGTGTGCTAAGACTCTTTTACAGCTTAATCCTTAAGTAAGCTAACTCAATGATTTTGTCTCGGATAATTGGATCAGTAGGTCTAACCAACCTGGATGTCTTGATCACACTCTGTGATTACTTCGTCATACTCAACATGATATGATCTTCTTCTTTTTTTCTTGTCTCTTTCTTTTCATTATTTTCATTCTTTTCTTTTTCTTTTCTCTTTTCTTTCTTTTTCTTTCTTTTGACACATCTACCCTTTAAGGTAGCATTTCTCCTCATGGTGGTCCTAATACTCGCCCATGGGTAGCTTCAAACTTATCAGTTATAGGTGGTCCATTTTTCTTTTTCTTTTCGTTGCGGAGACTTTTTCTTTGTTTCCAACTATATCATATATCGTAGCATAGGTAAACCAGGAGGGACATCCAGGTAAACAGTCATTCACTGATCCACCATCTCTTCAACTAGTCATCTTGCCAACCACTCAGGCTTCCACTATTGAGATCCAATAATCAAGTGTTCCTGAGTCTAGCCAAGATCAATCCATTCAGAGTACCGGACGAGAGCACGTCTCGCACTTATCATTTCTAAGGCTTTTTCTTACAGCAAACAATGTCATCACCGGACATATGCTTAACTATAAAAGACTTCTCTCTCTCTCTCTCTCTCTCTCTCTCTCTCTCTCTCTCTCTCGCTCTCTCTCTCTCTTTTTCACTCACTCCACATAATTCTTCCTTTCAACCGCTGATAATGTGGGCTTCGCCCTCTAGGATCCACTCCCGAAACTCATGCTGATATGGGCCTTAACCCTGGGACTCATCCCTGAAACTGACTGATATAGGCCTCAACCCTGGGACTCATCCCCGAAACTAATACCGATTCATTTCTAAAACTGACTGTACTGTTGCTACTTTTGATTGGCTTGCCTTTTCCGCTTTCCTTTTTGTTTTTTGAAAACCTGTGAATACAAAACAAAACAAACACAAAAAAGAATGCAAAATACGTTACGTGTATGTATGCATGCATGTGTGAGTTTCCCATCCCGTTGGGTCAGTTCTTCTGTTGCTGACTACTCAGTCTTTTCTTCCTCAGGCAAAGTACTACTTCAATCTGTCCACATTGATCGGCTCGGTGAACTCATTCCCTTCCAAGTTTGACAGTCTCACTGCCCCATTTCCCATTATTTTCTGGACGATGTAGGATCCTTCCCAGTTTGGTATGAACTTTCCTCTCGGGTCTGTTGTTTACGGCTTCGACTGCTTAAGCACCAAATCACCATTTCTGATCTTGGTAGGGCGCACCTTCTTATTGAATGCTCAAGCCAGCCTCGTCCAGTATATCTGCATATGATGCAAGGACTTCATCCTTTTCTCATCCATCAATGCTAACTGTTAAACCTCTACAAGGCCCATTCTCATTCAGGCAACTCTGCTTCTGCTAGTACCCTCATGGATTGTATCTCAATTTCCACTAGTAGTACTACTTCCATTCCATAGACCAAGGAGTAAGGCGTGGCTCATGTTTCCGTTCTATAGACGGTCTGTACCCCCACAAGGCATATGGTAGCTTATCAGACCAATCTTTGTAATTCTCAGTCTTCTTGGCTAAAATCGTCTTTATCATCTTGTTGGCTGCCTCGACTGCCCCATTAGCTTGCGGCCTGTAAGGTGAGGACTTGTGATGGCCTATTCCATACTTCTATAGCATCATCTTTGTCTCTCCCTGAAACTGGACTCCATTATCTGTGACCATGTGGTGCGACATACCATACCAGCAAATGAGATTCTGAGCTATGAACTTCGCCATCTGCTTCGCTTTAACATTACAGAATGATTTGTCTTCCACCTATTTCGAGAAGTAGTCTACTCCCACTACTATGAATCGATGTCCATTTGATGCATTCGGTCGAATCTCTCCGATCATATCAATCCCTCATGCTGAGAAAAGCCACGGCTCTGACAGCCCATGTAACTCTGTGTGCGGCAAATGATTCAAATTACCGTGCGTTTGACAATCATGACAGTACTTTACTAGCTTCGCACAGTCAGCTTCCATGGTCGACCAGAAAAAGCCTTGTCTCACTATCTTACGAGACAGATTCAACCCATTCATATGCGGTCCACATACATCAGCATGTATTTCTTTCATTACCTTCTGAGCCTCTTCTTTTCTCAAACACTTCAGTTGAATACCATTTGCTGGCCTCTTGTACAATTTTCTTTCAAACTTACATACTGAGAAGCCAACTTCTGAATGGCTATTCTATCATTTCTGCTCGCTTCCTCTGGGAGTTCCACATGTTCTAATTATCGTTGGATGTCATGATACCAAGTCCTTCCATCATTGACCTCTATTTCTAAGATTCTCTATATCTTATAAAGAGGTTTACTCGCTGTTGTCAACACCCGTGGTCTCATCACCAATTTCTCTGGATTTTCCCAAGTTGCGGCTAATGTTGCCAATGCATCTGCCATCTAATTCTCTTCTCGCAGCAAGTGCTGAAATTTACAGTCAGGGATAGCTTGTGCCAGATTTCTGAGGTAGAACAAGTAAGGCTTCAACTGTTCTTCTATTAATTCCCATTCTCCTTGCATCTATCGGATTACCAACATTGAGTCTCTGCAAACATCGACATTCTTAGATCTCAAAGCTATCAATGCAGTCAACCTGAATGCATATGCTTCATACTCGACCATGTTATTTGTCACTCCGAAAGTCAACCTCTTGGCCATAGGTAGGGTTTCTCCCTCGGGGGTTACTATTACGATTCCAATTCCAGCTCATTTACAGTTCACTGCTCCGTTGAAATACATCTTCCACTCTTGGACTGCTATAACTTGGATTTCCTCATCGGGGAACTCAAACTTGTACTGATCCCCTTCAACGGGTTACAAGGCTAGGAACTCTGCCATGGCTCCCCCTTTGATGACCTTAGAAGTAAGGTACTCGATATCAAACTCCATCAGCAACACTAACCATTTGCCTAACTTTCCGACCAGCGACGGCACTGAATAAAGATACTTCAAGGATTCTCCTTTGCTACCACTTGGATCTTGTAGGATTGGAAGTAATGGCGCAATTTCCTAGACGCCCATACTACTGCCAAACAGATTTTCTCCACTTCCTGATAGCGGGCTTCGTACAGAAGCAACTTCTTACTAAAGTAATAGACATCATGCTTTACTCCGGTCTCATCTGCTTGTACCATCATTGTCCCCAGCGCTTCGTGTTCAGTAGCCAAATAAAGTACCAAGGGTCTACCCTGTCTCGGAGGTTTTAAAACTGAAGGTTTCACCAAATACTCTTTGATATTGTCAAATGCTTCCTGACACTGTTCATTCCACTTCGTCAACTGGTCTTTCCTCAACAGTTTGAAAATGGTTTCGCATACTGACGTCAACTTAGCGATGAACCGGCTGATGTAATGGATTTTTCCAAGGAACAGCCTGACTTCTTTCTCCGTCTTCGGTGCTAGCATCTCAGTAATAGCCTTGATCTTTTCGGGGTCCACTTCTATTCCTCTCATTCCCACTGTATGGCCAAGTAACTTCCCCGACGTTACTCCGAACACACAGTTCTTAGGATTCTGCCGCATGTTGTGTTTGTCGACTCATTCAAAGAAATTCTCCAATGCTTCTATATGCCCATCTCTCATCTCTGATTTGACCATCATATCATCCACATACACCTCAATCTCCTCATACATTAGGTCATGAAATAAAGTAGTGGCCATCCGCTAATAAGTGGTTCCGACATTCTTAAGCCCAAGCGGTATCACCTTGTAGCAATAGGTTCCCCATTCCGTGACAAAGGCGGTCTTATGCTTATCTTCTTCAGCCATAAGAACCTGATTGTATTCCAAGAACCCATCCGTGAATGAGTACATAACAGACAAAACTGCACTATCAACAAGTACATCTATATGCGGTAAAGGAAAGTCATCCTTCGGATAAGCTTTGTTGAGGTCTCTGTAGTCCACTCACATTCTGACTTTTCCACCTTTTTTCGGTACTGGCACAATGTTTGCCAACCACTCAAGATATTTTACCACTTCTAGGAATCCCACATCTATTTGCTTATTGACTTCCTCCCTGACCTTCTCGGCCCACTCGGGTTTCAATCTTCGAAGCTTCTACTTTACCGATCTCATATTTGGATAAGTCGGTATCGCATGCTGGGCGATGCTTCTATCTACTTCGGGCATGTCCTCGTAGGACCTGGCAAATACCTTAATATATTTGACCAATATCTCTTCTAATCTTTTCCGCTCTTCGGTGGTAACCTCACTCGTAATTAAGACTTCCTTGGGGTTTTCAGGCGTACCAAGGTTGAATGCATTCGTTTTAGTGGAGTTGATATCAAATATGCTTAAGTCGTGCAAGTTAGGAGGAAGAGACTCATGCAAATAAGCAAAATAATTGTCTTTATTGCTAATAAATGCATGAGTACACTCAAATAAATCAGGAAGATAAATGTCTTCCTCTTCTACAAACACTTTATCCTCCACAACAGGGTTCTTCTCAGACTTCTTACCCTCATCGAGAGTCAGGCTCTCTAACTTCATCAGTTCTTCTTCCCATTTCTCTTCTTCCTTTTTTGCAACTTCTTTCGTCAGCAGCTTCTCACCCAGTATATCTGGAAGATCTCAAATCTGGGCACCATAATCCCGTTAACTTCTACTAGTTCGGGCTCTCCTTGATACCTCGAAGCCTTTACAAAGCACTTCATTAACTTCAGCCATTTCTTATTAGCCTTTGGCTTATCTTCATCAGACTGGTATCCCAATCCCCTCCGGGTAGTCTGCCCTTTAAAGTTTGGCAATGCTAAGCCTTTACCTGGCTCGAACTTCATTTTTTCCGTGATCCTAGCCACCATAGGATCCACCCACTCCTCGAAAGTTGATGACACTTGGAACCTTGTGAAAGGTTATATTTCCAAAGCGGCCACAACATTATCCACCTCAACTCAGATGGTGATAATCTCTCATTCATACAGAAATTTAATGGCCTGATGCAGAGTGGAGGACATGCCTCCAAGCTTGTAAAACCAAGGCCTCCCCAACAACAAGGCAAACGTGGCCGAGATATCCAACACTATAAACTCAACTTCATCCTCAATCGAGCAAACCTTGACAACCGCGACAAAGGTACCATCAACTCTCCACTAACTATCATCACAAGCCTTAATAGTCATATTAGAGGGACTCAGATCTGTCGGCTTTATACCTAGCCTCGCCAAAATCTTCAATGGGCACACATTGATGGATGAGCCATAGTCCACCACCACGCAAGATGTCTTCTTGCCCCTCACTTCAGCTCAGATTAATAAATGCCTATTGTGGTTTCTCCCCTCAGCTGGGAGTTCTTCCTCAGAAAAGGTTATTTGTAGAGCTTCCTTCTGCAATGATCCGATAAAAATTACGGGATTAGCATCCTCGGGCACTACTATCTTGCTCAAGGCCTCTACTATAGCTCGTTTGTGCTCTCCGGATGCACACAACAACTCCCAGATACTCAATTGTGATCGGGTCTTCTTCAGTTACCGTAACACTACGTCTCCCTCAGCATTCTCCGTATTCTCGGCCACCTATCGGCCTTCTGTCAACGCTTCCTTCCCCTTTTTATACAGTATCACTATAAAAGCGCCCACTTTGGGTCATCCCCTTCACCTCTTCTTCGTCACTACTCGAGAAATCCTCCCATAAATTCTTCTTCTGTTCCATCCCATCCTCACTGTTGTTGTCCCAAATGCCCAGGCAAAAGGCTTGGTGGTCGAAGGTTCGGAGGAAAAGGTCTTCTGGTAGGCCAGAGCTAATCATATAAGTTGGCGGGTGACAGAGTGATAGTTAGGCAATGGGTTACGGTATGTGTTGGGCTGTTCTTTCTCAGGGTCAGGAATTTTATAGGAGTCAATTAGGTCCTGGATTTCATGGCTGAGGCTGGCACAGTTGTCGGTGTCATGGCCATTCTGTTGGTGGAAGTGACAGAGCGGTTCATATTGAGGTTTGATGGGGGGATTTGGGAGTGGTTTTGGCTCCCAGGGTTTCAAGAGTCCTTGCCTTTTTCAATTTCTCAAGCACTTTGGACAAAGGTCTACTCAGGTTAGAAAAGCATCGGTTCTTAATGGCAGCAACCTCCGCAGAAACAGGCTTAGCACCTGAGGGTCCTCCGATAGTTCTCCTATTCAGACTATAAAACTTCATATTCTTGGCTTCCTCCTCTTCAATATCCATGACTGTTTCCCTAAGCTGTCGGAAATCCACAATCATGGAGGTCATCCTACTCAGCTTACCATAAATCGAGGGCTTCTTACCCTTGATAATCATCTTTATCTGGTCCGTCTCCGAAGGCCGAGTCTGTTTCTTCAGGAGCTGGCTTCTCCAGCGATCCACATAGTCTTTGAAGCTCTCCTCCGGCTTCTGCTTGGTATTCTCCAAGTAGCGAAGCGACAAGTCGATCTCCAAGTCTGTAACATACTGCTTCAGAAAAGCCTCAGCCAGTTCCCTCCAATCTTCCTTAACCTTTTTCTCAAGGCTGTGATACCACACTATAAGTGCCCCCTCGAGTGACATCCCAAACATCTTTTGGACTTAGCGCTATGACAGGCCAACTGAACTCATCAGCGAGACATATTGATGTAGATGGACCCTCGAGTCTCCCTTTTCATTAAATTTGCCAATATCAGGCATTTTAAACTGAGCTGGCAGCTGCTTCTCAAAGGTCATCGCCTCATAATCCAATAAATCATCATGTTTCCCTTCAGTTTATGGGTAACTGACTCCATCTGATCACAGAGTTTCTGCATTTCGGCTTGAGACCCGACTATTCTCCATACGGTATAATCAGCCATATCATCATCAAACACATGAGCATCATCATTCAATCCACTTGGAGGGCTCTCACGCCTCTCATTTTCAGATCCTCCTATAGCGCATGGCACAACCATATTAGATATAGCGGCAGTCAAGGCTTGTAGTTGTTCAGTGACTTTGGTGAGATTAGCTTCAATTTGATCCATGCGAGACCCCTCGTTAACTGCTTCACTCATGTTTACTGATGGCCTTTTGATTAGTCTCTCATCTTCCCTAACCCAACAGGAATCTATGGTGTCTTTCAAGATCGTGTGTGAGTGTGTATGCGTGCAATGCATGTAATGTATAAGTTCATAAAAATTTTATACTAGTTAGCCCATTATCATTTTAAAGTATTCAATCACGCTATTGCGCGGTGCAAACTTATCCCAGTTGAAAAGGCCTAACATGTTTACACATTGTGATAACATGGCTACATAACTTCAAATGATAGTAGCCCACACATAAAATGGCCCATCGACATTTTAGAAGCTTTTGGCCTAATTGTCAAAGGACACGACCTCGTCCCAGTTTAAATGGCCAACAAGTTCACATCTTTTGACAAAAGGTCCAACTAGATCCAAATGACGACGGTCCAAAACATAAACACAAAAAAATAATTTCTATTTGTTCTACGACTAAGGTTCTCATATGGGTTCACATGAGTGCGGACCAAGGCTCTCGTTGACGAAGGATTGCCCACAACTAGGACTCCCCACTCAAGGGATCATGCGACCAAGTGAGCGCACCTTTTTTATACCTTACGGTATGTGCCAATGAGTTATGGTGTGTGACTGACTGTCAAATGGATTTCCCGTTGTAGATTCCCCAGAGGGAGGGTGGAGCGAACTCTCTTAAATACCCAAGCCTCTTAGGCTCTTATCGCCTGGTGACAGGAATAAACAACGAGTCCTCTAAATTAGTCCATCACAGTGAGCTACTAGTACATGATTATCTAGGTGCCTTCGCAGCTTTTCCTTGGAGAAAGGTAGTGAATGAAGGAAGACCCCAAACCATTACCAAGCTTTAATGATGCCTTTGATTAAACCCTTTCAACCCACAACAGACACAAATAACTAAAGCACAAATCATAATCACTACAAGACATTATTTCGGGGCCGATTCTCTATCTCCAGTGGAGTCGCCAAACTGTAGGACAGAGAAATCAATGACGCTGTTCTAGGCTCGCGGCTTAGTTGGGAGTACAAAATAGCCCACGCGGGAACTAAACCGGAGAAATCACACCAGGAAAATGATTTAGGGCCGCACTCACCCCTCACAAGGGAATACCTCAAACCGTTGGGTTTGGAATGGTCTCTTACTTATGCCATTTATGACGATATGATTTGTGCTATAAACTAACCGGATCTATGCAATATGTATGCTCATAGGGTAACTTAGAACTAGTCCGCATTCATCAAAATAAATCTTATGACTAAGTTCACATACTTTAAAAATAAATCATTATGACGGCAATCATATAATATCACACAATGAGCATGTTGAATCATCGAACACAAAGAACAAATAAATAACCATTTAAGCATAAACGTAAACTAAATTCCGAATGTGAAATTAAAGAACTAAATCATGCATAAAGAAGTAACATAATCATGCTTAAAAATAAACGATATACTAGACTAAATCATGCTTTAATAATAAATAACGTACTAGCAACCTAATAATGCTCAAATACATGGCTGGATGAAATGAAATACGTTTGTCTCTCAAGTGGTACATGACATTGTATCCCGAGTACAGACCGCACTACCGTCCATTCGGATTCGGCTATGAAATTTACGTCCAGGTTTCCATCCGATATACCGCAAGAGAGAACACATATTTCGTTCATTCGAAAATCACACCATACACCAATCCACAATACTCATGCGAAATAAAGTAATAAAATAAATAAAAAAAATAAAGGAGAACAAATAAAAAAGGGTTGCCCTCAGGTCTAACCTCTTTTGTCATCTCTCGAAAGCGCGTTACACGGTCGTCGGAAGGATTGATGCTCCGCAACTCTTCCGGTTCACTAATCCAACATTTTTCTTCGCTATTTCACTGTTTAACCTGCTGTTTTCACTCCATTTCACTGTTTTTTTCAAGGTATTTTCTGTTCACTATTTTGAGGTAATTACGGGACTGTTCTGCTTCTTTTTGGAGGGTTAGGGGCTGCGGTTTTTATCACTGTTTTGGGCAGTTTTTGATGTAGTTTTCAGTGCAGTTTTGAGGCAGTTTTTGCGGATTTTTTAGGAGGGTTTATGCGGCAAAATGGACAGTTTTAAGGGGGGCTGTATCCATGCAGTTTGAGCAGTGATATGCGGCTGAACTGGGCAATACAGGGTAGAGGTTTTCTCGGTAATTACTGGCAGTTTTTGGGGGCTGTTCGGTGAGGGAATATGCGGCAATTTTGGTGTGCAGGGAAAGGGTTTATGCGGCTGTATGGAAGGGTTTTAGGTGGTGAAGGTTGGTTCTGTGGGGGTTATGTGCGGCTGTTTTGGACTGGTTTGATGATGATTTGTTGAACGACAATACAAGGGATTTTTGGACGGCAATGCAAGGGTTATTTTATATGTCTTAGTCGTGAATGAGCTTTGATGTTTCTTGTGTGAATATGTGAATGCTAGTTAGAGATTTAATATGTTGGTGAATGGTTCTATTTATAGGCAAATGGATGGGGGCTTTCCTTGTTTGAGAAGGAGAAGGATTTGTTCATTAAAGGGAATATCTTTTAAATTAGTATGTGATAAGGAAAATTTTTTAATTAGGGAAGTGATTTGATTTTATTTGATTTATTCTTTTTTAGTTAGGGATATGATTTGATTTAATTAGGCAAGGGATTTATAGGATTTCTTTAATTTAGGAAGGGGATTTGGCTTGATTTATGCATGTGTTTAATATGTGCTTTGTTATTTGGGAATGTGTTGGGCGTGTGGCTTAGGGTTTTGGGCGTGTGGCTTGGTCCATTTGGTGGGCTTGGTGTGCGTCTTGGTGGTGTGTGGGCTTGGTGTGTGTCTTGTGGGGTTTTAGGCTAAGGATATGTTTTGAAACAGAGGTCCAACAAATGAACCCGAAGCTAATCCAGCGAATTAAATCCAACAATATGTCAATTCTTGACTATTTCCTTCCGACGTCTGTTTCCCGCGGCTTCCACAATCTAAAGAGGTAGTGTCTCCCTACGAGACTCATCATCAGGACTTATATGCAAAAATATAGTGCCTCCAATTCCCCTCAAGTTGGATATGAAATGAATCGTGATAATTTAATCGAACATAAATTATCCTCCGATTAGATGTTCGTTCAATTTCAATGACCAAGGTTGACATCTAGCAACATGCCAAGGCCCTCAAATGATAAGGAAAGATATATACCAATTCTGTATGCGATTTACATATGATACAGTCCCTCGCCTCACTATATCCTCACCGTTTGACCAAGGGTATGGAAAGTGTCATAAGTTGTGCTAACCCAAGGATCACACATGATTCTTCCGCTGTGGCCACAGTCTCAAGCACTGATCAGACATATCAACCCAGAACTGGAATTCTACTCTTGTAAGAAAATATTATTCGAGAGAGTCGCGATTCTCTGTTTTATCTTTACAAACTTCATGTGTTTCAACAAATGACCCAATCATACCCTTATGACTGGATCTTTTGAACCGAGGAAGGAGAATGTCAAATTTATTTGATCCACACATAAGATTGTAAACACCTCAAGTCTAAGGACTAGTCATACAGTCGTTACATGAAGTTTTCATATACACATTAGATAAACACTCAATGTGAAAATTTTCGGTGGTCAGTTTGATGGACACGAGCAACTCATGCATCCATGTGATACATCAAGTGGACGGATCTCCTCTAGTAGCCTATGACATCGGCTACCCTACTTAAGGGAGGATCATATCATAATACTAGTCTCTCCACGTTTTGAACGCTTGGATTTTTCATAAAACTATGACTATGAACATTTAAGAGTAATGATTCTCATAAGGCGTGGAAGTCATCATCTTATTACTCCAAGGGCTTTATTACAGTGTTTGATAATTCATATAAGTTATGTAAAACACGTATAATAAAGATTGCCATTTTATTCATTAATGAAAATATTTCAAATACATGTACATATAGCCCATCCACAAGTTGGGTATCGGGCATATCTCTAACATGTAGATGGGGACGTTTTACATAGATATAGAGTTTACTCCTTCTAGCGAGAATTAGATGTGTATCTTCTTAAGGGTTGATTCGGTTTCTGAATAGTTAGAGCGCTGGAGTCTTTCTAGTACCAATAGAAATATTAACATTCATAATGGTTATGATTAAATAGTTCATTAGAGAATCAATGGTACTTAAGGTAAAAATAATTAGAAGGATATAACAAATATTATAACCTGGCTCTAATTACGAGGTACTTGTGTGAAAAGTCAATCCTTATATATTGACTATATCGATGGACACCAACGTGGTTCGTCTTAATTTATTTATCTGCGATAATGAGAGAGTGCAGCTTCAGATTTTTAACTGAATAACCCGAAGTTAATAATTCAGAATATTTAATTAAGAGTTTAATTAATATTTAGGGATTATTGGAGCTCAAAACCGTAGATCTATTTGGTCCCGTGCTAGCTCGATATACTGTTTTAAATTAATGATAATTATGTAGTCCAATTATATACTCACATATTATAACATATAATATTAATATGCTAATAATATTATTTTGAAACACTTGAAACTATATATTAAAGTTTAATATATGGTTTTTATGATAAATGATTATGAGATAATTATATATTATAAGTTATTAAATTACATTATATATAATTTAAAAAATGATAAATTTGGAATTTCCAAATATAGGTTTTGGAAACCCTTGGATTGGTTTTGGTAGTTACACCTTATTGAAAATGTGAGAATATGTTCATTTAATAACATCTTAATCTTTATCGAAAATAAATGATTTGTTAAATATTTTTTTGCAAAAAATCTGTCATGACCGATTATTACCTGGTGGGGAGGGCAAGGGTTATTGATTTTTGAAATTAATAACCCTAGGTATAAAAATAAATAGTTTTTTTTCTTTTTGCCTAAGCCTATCATTCCAACCTTAGCCACCATTTCTTTTGTTATTACAATTCTCTTACGTGTTGAGAAGAGAAAAAAAGAACAAAAGAATACTAAAATAAAAATACCTAGTATGACTTTGAATCTCTAAAGAGTTTAGAAATTTGTTTGTGAGGATAGCCCACCCCATTTTCTGTTTGTAACGAGATATAGCACGGAAGGATATTTGGCGTCGAACTAAAACACACTGTCTTCTCCATCTAATATATTACACGGTAGTGAGCAATTTTCTACTCACTACCACACACCAGGAGTTTATAACGGTGTCAATGAGATGTCAAAAATTCTAAGCCTTTCTCTATACCGTATTTTTAGTAGAGCTATGGATCAACTAGTCAAAGAGAAAGTCATCCAAAGTGATCCGGGAGCTCGATTCGAATTCCTTGTGATCCATAATTTTTAGGGAACATATAGGGATATTTTATGACTGTTTTTTGGCTGATTTTAATTGAAAAATCAGAACTGAAATGCAGTGGCAATTGACGCAAACAAGGGCTAATTTAGGTAGTGAGCTGGGCGCATTCCAGGTAAAAAATAGTCTAGATTTACACCGATGTTCAAGGGCTGTTCCAACTCAGTCTAGGAACTTATAGACCAACCTGATTGGGAAAGACCCATAGGTTGCAAGTGGATCTACAAGAGAAAGAGGGGAAACTTTCTCTCCAGTAGCCATGCTCAAATCCATCCGCACTATTCTATCTATTGTTGTATATTATGAGTATGAGATTTGAAAAATGGACATCTAGAATGTATTCTTGAATGAAAATCATGATGAGTGTATCTATATGGTAAGACCCTATGGGTTTATAGCCAAGGTCAAAAGCAAAAGGTTTGCAAGCTGCAAAGGTTCATTTATGGACTCAAGCAAGCATCTCAATCTTGGAACATAAGATTTAATAATAAGATCAAGTCATATTATTTTAAACAGAATGTTGATGAGCCTTGTGTATACAAACGTGTTATTCACGGGAAGGTGTTGTTTCTCGTTTTATAAGTTAATGTTAATTTACTAATTATGAATGATGTAAAGATATTATCAGACGTGAAAATCTGGCTAGCTAACCATTTCCAAATGCAAGATTTGGAAGAGGACAGTTATGTTCTTGGTATCCAGATTCATCGGGATCACAAGAAATGATTGTTAGCTATGTCTCATGCATCCTACATCGACAAGATCCTTGTGCGATTTGGGATGTAGAATTCCAAGAAAGGAAATTTTCCTTAGCAATATGGAATTCATTTGTCAAAAGAACAGTATCCTAAGCCAATTCAAGGAGTTGAGGAAATGAGACATATCTCACATGGCTTAGTAGTTGGTAGTCTCATGTATGCCATGTTATGCACGAGACCGGATATCTGCTTTGTAGTGGGAGTAGTTAGTAGGTTTTAGTCTAACCCATGATTAGATCATTGGGTGTATGTGAAATATATTCTCAAGTATCATAAGAAAATGAGAAATTATATGCTTGTGTATTCTAGTGAGGATATGATCTTAAGGGGATATACAACTCTAATTTTCAGTCAGATGTTGATTCTAGGAAATCAACATCAGAATCAGTGTTAACGCTAGGTGGCAGAGCCATTCTGTGGAGGAGTATAAAGAAATATTGCATTACAGACTCCACCATGAAGGATGAGTATGTAGTAACTTTTGAAGCAGCTAAGGAAGCAGTCTTGCTCCGAAATTTCTTGGAATATCTAGACATTTTTTTAGAAATGGATAAACCACTAACACTTTATTGCGATAATAGTGGTGCAGTGGCAAATTCCAAATAGCCAAGAAGCCATAAAAGAGGAAATCATATAGAGAGAAAATATCATCTCATCAATGAGATAATGCAAAGAGGAGATTTTTTTATCATGAAGATTGCATCTGTAGTAAACCTGGCTGATCCGTTTATAAAGGTCTTGTCGGCTAAAGTATTGAAGGTCACATATATGGTCATGGATTACGTGACATGTCCCATTTCCTCCAGTGTAAGTGGGAGAGTGTTGGGATATATGCCATAAAGCTTCATGTAATGTAAACCGAATTATAATTTATGAAATAAAATGATACATTATTCATTTATCAAAGTGTTTATTTAATATCGCATATTATAAATTATACAGTTTACCCTAGATTACTCATATACCTCAAGACATAGTGTATGAGTGTCATACACAAGTGGATTTAAGTCTGAAGTTAGTATCTAAAATAGTACATAGAGAGCAAACAAATATGGTACTTTATTTGTGTTTTATCAATAGCTTCTTTCCAATATATATTTGTATGAATACCTTGATCCGGGATCGTCCATGTGGAGAGATGGGAATGGAGGCACCTTAAATGATGTGATTATATAGGACTAGATGTAGGCATTGTATTTTTGCATATAAGTCCCTATGGAGGAGTCTCACACGGAGACACTACCTTTTAAGTCGCGGAAGTCACGGGGGGAAACGGACGTCGGAAGGGAAAAGATGGAAATCAGTACTTTGTCGGATTTGACTCGCTTGTTTCGCTTCGGGCTCACTGGTGGACCTCCGTTTTAAAACACATTCTTAGCCCAAACCCCGTAAGTCACACACCTAGCCCAAGCCCATTAAATCACATCCAATAATAATTAAAACATTTAAAATACATTTCATTGAAATCAATTAAAACCAATTTAAACTAATTAAATTAAATTAAATTAAATTCAAATCCAATTAAATTCAATTAAATCACTCCCTAATATAAATCAATCAATCACCAAATTTAAGAAATCCCCCACCAAAATTACAAATATCCTTCCTTTTTTTTTTAACTAATCAAATCCAACCTAATTTACTTGATTTATTTCCTTATTCAAACAAATCCATGCAAACCCTAATTCCCCTACCCTTTCACTATAAAAATAGCACATTCCCAACCCTTGCAACCGCTCTTCTCACTCACGGCACAAATAAAAAAAAAACCCAATCTTCAAATCGTAATGTCTTCACGTCCATGCTCTCTCTGACTTCTCTCTTCTCTCTCAGTTTCTCTTACAAACCAAAGCCATAAAACGCACGCCATATACTAGCAAACAAGACTCACCGACTGCCCAAATGCAAACCAATGAAGATATAACAAAAAGCCAAAAACCATCGCCTTACTCTGACAAAAAAAAAAAAAAAATAAACCTTCACACAGCCACGTCCCGTACCCCTCACTGCTCCCTGCCTTCACGCCTAGAATAATAACAGCCCCCACTCACGCAAGCAACATTCACTCACATTCAGCCCCCTGACCAAGCCTGCCTTTCATGCATAAACCTTCATCGAACTGCCTCAATTCCACACACAACACAACCCCTTTATAGTTGTATACAGCCCCTGCAAAAACACAGCCCTCACTTGCCAATTTAACAACCCACTGTACTGCCCCATTCACTGCCGAGAATAACCCCCTCCACTGCCAGTGAACTGCCACCAATCTGACCTTAAAACAGTCCAGAAAACACCCTGAAACTGCACCAAAAACTACACAAAACCCCCCCAAAATCGCCTAAAAATAGCAGCCATTTGCCCTCCAAAAATCGCAAAAACTGTCCCTTAAAATGAAAAAAATAGTGGCCTAAAAACAGCAGCAAAACAGCAGTAAAACAGAGTAAAAATAGTAGCCCGAACAGTGAAACAGCGAGAAAAGACGTGAACCAGTGAACCAGAAAAGTTGCGGAGCTTTAGCCCTTCGTGTAACGCGAGTCCGAAGTTCGACATAAAAGGTTAGACCTGATGGCACTTTTCTCATTTATTTTTATCTATGTTTTAATTATTTTATTTATTTATTTCACATGAGAGTCATTTGTGGATGCATGTTGTGGCTTTGAATGGATGGGAAACGTGTCGTCCCTTGTGGTATATAGGATGGAAACCCAGACGTAAATTCCGTAGCCGAATCCGAATGGACGGTAGTGCGCGGTCTGTACTTGGGAGACAACTCCACGTACCACTTGAGAAAATGACACCTATTTCGCTTTATTGTATCGTGTTTGTTTATTATCCGTATTTAATTTCTGCATGTTATTTGTTTATGTAATGATGAGATAAATTGCATGGGCATAGTAAGTCGGATTAAAGGTCCTCCATTTCGAGAGGTTAAAGAACCTTTACCACGATGCTTTATCGCGCCGGATGATGTATATTCGGTTGGATGTAAAATGTGTTCAATCGGGTATACGAAGTCCGATATTGTCGTCTTTTTTTATATGCATTATGATGTGATGCGCATGGTCTTAGTACGTTGGATTAAAGGACCTCCATTTTGAGGGGTTAAGGAACCTTTACCACGATGCTTTGCCATGCTGGATGATGTATATTCGGTTGGATGTAAATTATGTTCAATCGGGTATACGAAGTCTGATATTGTCATCTTTTTTTTATATGCATTACGATGTGATGCGCATGGGCTTAGTAAGTTGGATTATAGGTCCTCAATTTTGAGGGGTTAAAGAACCTTTACTGATATGCTTTGCCGCGCCGGATGATGTATATTGGTTGGATGTAAAATGTGTTCAATTGGGTATATGAAGTCCGATATTGTTATCTTTATTTTTATATGCATTATGATTTGATGCGCATGGGCTTAGTAAGTTGGATAAAGGTCCTCCATTTCGAGGGGTTAAAGAACCTTTACCGTGATGCTTTGTCGCGCCGAATGATATATATTCGGTTGGATGTAAAATGTGTTCAATCGGGTATACGAAGTCCGATATTGTTGTCTTTATTTTTATATGTATTATGATGTGATGCGCATGGGTTTAATAAGTCGGATTAATGGTCCTCTATTTGGAGGGATAAATAGCCTACGGTCTACCTTTACCACAATACCTCGCCGTGCCTTTTATTTCGTTATTTGCTTTTCTTTGTATGTCATCTTCTTGCATAATCATGCATGATGTTACATGGCGCATGGGCTTAGTATGTTGGATTGAAGGTCCTCTATTTCGAGGGATAAAAAACCTACGGTCTACCTTTACCATGATACTTCGCCGCACCGGACAAAGTGCATTCAATTAAATGTGAGATACGTTCAATCGGACACTTGAGGTTCTATATAGATGTGGGCATATGTCGCTTCTCTTTTCTTTCATCTCCATTATTTATCTTTCAAATTGCATCATGGCACATTTATTTTGATGTCCAATTGCCTCTTTAGTTATCTATTTTTATTATATACCTAATTGTTTCTCTTTATTATGCATAATCGTGCATCTACCATTTGTTTGTGTTTCCGTGTCCATAAATGTAATGTGCTCATGAAATTGTATGCTTGTCGTATGTCAATTTATCTTTATGCATGCAAATTTAGACATAGATTATATGCAAATAGGTTGTATGTAAATTTGGACATAGATTATATGCAAATAGGTTGTATGCAAATATGAAAATGTGTTACATGTGAACTTAGATGAACTTTTGATTTATGCATGCGAACTCAGAAATAGAATACCCTTAGGAATATATATTGCTAGATTCGATTAAACTATTGTACAAATCATTTTATTACAACTGCCATAAGTAAGGGACCATTCCGAACCCAACGGTTTGAGGTCTTCCCTTGCGAGGGGTGAGTGCGGCCTTAAATCATTTTCCCGATTCACACCGGGTGGCGACTCATTTATTCTCTGGGTTAGTGCCCCGCGGGCTACTCCATACTCCCAACCGGGCCGCGAGCCTAGAACAGCATGTGTAGCCCAACATCTGTGTCCCTACAGTCTGGCGACTCCACTAGGGATAAAGAATCGTCCCTGAAATAATGTCTTGTAATATTATGATTTGTGCTTTAAGTTAACCATTCCTGTAGTGTGGTTGAAAGAGGTGGAATCAAAGGCATTATTAAGGCTAGGTTATGGTTCGATGTCTTCCTTCACTCACTACCTTTTCATAAGGAAAAGCAGTGAAGGCACTGAGATAATCATTACTTGTAGCTCGTTGTGACAGACTAGTTTGGAGGACTCGTTGTTTATTCCTGACACCAAGCGATAAGAGCCTAAGAGGCTTGGGAACTTAAGAGAGCCTCGCTCCACCCTCCATCTGGGGAATCTACAACGGGAAAACCATTTGACAGTTAGTCACACACTATAACTCGTTGACACGTACCGTAAGGTATAAAAAAGGTGCGCTCACTTGGTCACTCGAACCCTTAAGTGGGGAGTCCTAGTTGTGGATAATCCTTTGTCAGCGAGAGTCATTGTCTACACTCCCATAAATCCACACATGAACCATAGTTATGTGACCATAGTAATTGTCTCTTTATGCTTGTGTTTGGGAACATTGTCATTTGGATCCATTCAGACTTTTTTTCATGAGGTATGGGCTTGTTGGGCCATTTAAACTAGGACAAGAACGTGTCTTATGATGATTGGGCCAAAAACTTCTAAAACGCCAATGGGCCATTATATGTTTGTGTTTAGGAACATTATCATTTGGATACAGTTGGACGTCTTGCCATGAGATGTGAACTTGTTGGGCCATTTAAACAGGGACGAGTTCACTCATATGACAGTTAGCCCAAAAGCTTGTAAAATGATGATGGGCCGATTTGTGTGAAAATTTTAATAAGTTGATATATTCCTTGTATCGCATGCATCTCGTTCATCTCATACATACATATATCCTGTTAACATTCTCTATGTCTATAAAAGACATCATAGATTCCCGTTGGGTTAGGGAAGAGGGAAGACTCACTAAAAGACTGGTAACAGATATGAGTACATCCGATAACGAGGTATCCCGGATAGATCAGTTGGAAAACAGTCTCGTCAAAATTACTGAACAGTTGCAAGCCTTGACTACTACTGTGACTGATATGGCTGTACCCCATGCTGGGGGAAGTTTTGAGAATGTGAGGCTCGAGGAGCCTCCGATTGGGTTGGGGGATGATATCCCAACTTTTTATGACGACATGGCAGAGTATGCAACAGGCAGAGTGATTGGGTCTCCGACATAATTTCAGACCCGTAAAATGAAGGGTAAACATGAAGAGTTGTTAGATTATGAGGTAATGACCTTCGAAGAACAGTTGTCAGTTCAGTTCAAGATGACGGATATGGCTAAGTTCAATGGGAATGGGGATCCGAGGGTCCATCTGCGGTAGTATGTTTCAGTTATGAGTTCAGTGGGCCTATCACAACGCCAAGTTTAGAAAATGTTTGGGATGTCGCTCGATGGCACACCAGTAGTCTGGTATCATAGTCTCGAGAAGAAGGTCAAGGAAGACTGAAGGGAATTGGCATATGTATTTCTAAAACAGTATGTGACAGACTTGGAGATTGAATTGTCACTCCGTGATTTGGAGAACACCAAGCAGAAGCCAGAAGAAAGTTTCAAGGAGTATGTAGACCGCTGGAGGAGCCAACTTTTGAAAATACAGACTCGGCCTTCGGAAAAAGACCATAAAGATGATTATCAAGGGTACTAAGCCCTCCATTTATGGCAAGTTGAGGAGGATGACCTCCATGATTACTGATTTCCGACAGTTGAGAGAGACAGTTATAGATATTGAAGAAGGGGAGGCTGAAAACATAAAGTTTTATGGCTAGAATAGAAGACTTTTTTGGGGGCCTTCTGAGACCAAGCCCTCTACTGTCGAGGTCGCTACCGTCAAGAACAGGCGATTCTCCAATCTTGGTAGACCTTGGTCAAATGTATTTGAAAAGTTGAAAATACAAGGACTTCTAAAGCCTTTGGAACCTAGGCCATTTCCTAACCATATGCCACTGTACCTCAACCTAAGCCAGTATTGTTACTTCCATCAAGAAAAAGGCCATGACACCGACAACTGTACCCGCCTTAGGCATGAGGTCCAAAACCTCATTGACTCCCATAAAATACCTAATCTAGAAAAAGAAAAACCTAATACATACAGAAATCCCTTGCCTAATTACCACTCCATTCCACCACCCACCTACATGATCAGCTCCGGCCTACTCGAAACCTTTGTCTTCCAAACTCTCAACCACCAGGCTTCTTGCATTGAGTTAAAGGATAACAATAGTAAAGAACCATAGGTCAAGGAAGAAGGCAATGCTGCGAATGATGAAGTTGTTCTCCCTAGCTTATCTGATCCTGCATTTTTAATAAAGACATTGATTTTTCTACTTAGTCGAACCTTTTCTTCATGATAATAAAGGCGTTCATTTCGTTTACTTGCCTAAGTCTCATCTTTTCAACATGTAACATGAGTATATTTGACAAAAGCATTCAACCCTTGGTACTGTGATACTCAGCGATGTTTAGAAACATGGGGAATCTTCAGAAGTAGTAAGCAGAAGAGGCAGGATAACCATTCAGAAATTGGGAAATGAGGCAGTGAGACTGTCAGACTTGGAGTCTTCTTCTTCTTCTTCTTCTTCTTCTTCTCCTTCTACTCATTCTTCTTCTTCTTCTTCTTCTTCTTCTTCTTCTTCTTCTTCTTCTTCTTCTTCTTCTTCTTCTCTTCTCGTCTTCTTTTTCTTCTTTTTTTCTTCTTTTTTTTCTTTTTTTTCTTCTTCTTCTTCTTCTCATTCTCCTACTCCTACTTCCACTTCTTCTTCTTCTTCTTCTTCTTCTTCTTCTTCTTCTTCTCCATCTTCTTGTTCTTCACCGAGCCGATCAATGCTGATAGAATGAAGCAGTACTTTGCCTGAGGAAGAGAAGAATGGTCATCAAGGAAATTGGCGGAAGACCTAACCCAACGCGATGGGAAACTCATTCACGCATGCATGCATATATGTAAAATATCTTGCATTCATTTTCATGTTTTGTGTTTGTTTTGTATTCACATGTTTTGAAGAAGAAAGAGAGAAAGCGGCAAATGAAAGCCAATCAGAAGCATCAATATGACATCAGTAGTTTAGGGACGAGTCCCAAGGTTGAGGCCCATATCAGTATCAGTCCGGGGGCGAGGCCCACCTCAGTACCAGTGTGGGGGGTGAGGCCCCACGTCAGTATCAGTTTAGGGGCGAGGCCCACATCAGTATCAGATTGGGGGCAATGCCCATATCAGTATCAGTCTGGGGGCGAGGCCCACATCAGCATTAGTGTGAAGTCGAGGCCCACGTCAGTATCAGTTAGAGGGCGAGGCCCACATTCAACACAGTTTGGGAATAAGGCCCACAGTCAACATAATTCGGGAACAAGGCCCAGGGAATAAAGCCTTCATCAGTACAGTTCGGAAAACAAAGCCCACAGTCAATACAGACAAGGAATAAAACCCACATTCAGTATAGTTCGGGAACAAGGCCCAGGGAATAAAGCTCTATCTTAAATAGTTCGGGAACAAGGCCTAGGGGAATAAAGCCATATCTCTACACAGTTCGGGAATAAAGCCTAGGGGAATAAAGCCCATTTTCAAAGCAGTTCGGGAACAAGGCCCAGGGGAATAAAGCTCTATCCTCACACAGTTCGGGAACAAAGCCTAGGGGAATAAAGCCCACTTTCAAAGCAGTTCGGGAACAAGGCCCATGGGAATAAAGCTCTATCTTAACACAGCTCGGGAACAAGGCCCAAGGGAATAAAGCTCTATCTCAACACAGTTCGGGAACAAGGCCCAGAGGAATGAAGCTCTATCTTAACACAGCTCGGGAATAAAGCCTGGGGGAATAAAGTCCACTTTAAAAGCAGTTCGGGAACAAGGCCCAGGGGAATAAAGCCACAGTTCGGGAACAAAGCCTAGAGGAATAAAGCCCACTTTCAAAACAGCGTGAGAATAAAGCCTAGGGGAATAAAGCTCCCTCTCAATGTAATTCGGGAACAAAGCCCAAAGGTCAAAGCATCTCAGGATAACAAGTAAGTTAAGCAATAGCTGGCGAGCCAGGTAAGTTAAAAAATGCATGCATAACTTTGATAGGATTATCATTGTCACCCACACTGCACAAGTCCCATCAAAGTGGAAGTCGCGGGAAACGAACGCCGAAAGGGAAAAGATGGAAATCAGTACTTTGTCGAATTTGACTCGCTTGTTTAGCTTCGGGCTCGCTGGTGGACCTCCATTTTAAAACACATCCTTAGCCCAAACCCCGTAAGTCACACACCTAGCCCAAGCCCATTAAATCACATCAAATAATAATTAAAACATTTAAAACACATGTCACAAAAATAAATTAAATTGAAATTAAATTAAAACCAATTAAATTAAATTCAAATCCAATTAAATTAAATCACAAATTAAATTAAATCACTCCCTAATTTAATCAATCAATCACCAAATTAAGAAATCCCCCACCAAAATTACAAATATCCTTCCCTTTTTTTAACTAATCAAATCTATCCTAATTTACTTGATTTATTTCCTTATTCAAACAAATCCATGCAAACCCTAATTCCCTTACCCTATCACTAGAAAAATAGCACATTCCCAACCCTTGCAACCGCTTTTCTCACTCACGGCAATGAAAGCTAAGCTATAACAAAAAGCCAAAACGCCAGCCTTACACTAACAAAACAACAAAAAAAAATTAGCCCTCACACAGCCACGTCCCGTACCCCTCACTGCTCCCTGCCTTCACGCCTAGCATAATAACAGCCCCCACTCATGCAAGCAACATTCACGCACATATAGCCCCTGACCAAGCCTGCCTTTCACCCATAAACCTTCACCGAACTGCCTTAATTCCACACACAACACAGGCCCTTTATAGTCGCATACAGCCCTTGCAAAACCCAGCCCTTACTACCCAATTTAACAACCCACTGCACTGCCCCCCTCACTGCCGAGAATAACCCTCTCAACTGCCAGTGAACTGCCGCCAATCTGACCCTTAAAATAGCCTAGAACACCATGACACTTCACCAAAAATTGCATAAACCCCCCCAAATCGCCTAAAAACAGCAGCCCTTTGTCCTCCAAAAACCGCACAAACTGTCCCTTAAAACGACAAATATAGTGGCCTAAAAATAGCAGCAAAATAGCAGTAAAACAGAGTAAAAATAGTAGACCGAATAGTGAAATAGCGAGAAAAGACGTGAACCAGTGAACCAGAAAAGTTACGGAGCTTTACCCCTCCTGATCACCGTGTAACGCGAGTCCGAAAGTCGACATAAAAGGTTAGACCTGAGGGCACTTTTCTCATTTATTTTTATCTATGTTTTAATTATTTTATTTATTTATTTCGCATGAGAGTCGTTTGTGGATGCATGTTATGGCTTTGAATGGATGAGAAACGTGTCATCTCTTCTGGTATATAAGATGGAAACCCATACTTAAATTCCGTAGCCGAATCCGAATGAATGGTAGTACGGTTTGTACTTGGGAGACAACTCCACGTACCACTTGAGCAAACGGCACCTATTTCGCTTTATTGTATCGTGTTTGTTTATTATTCGTTATTTAATTTCTGCATGTTATTTGTTTATGTAATGATGAGATAAAGCGCATGGGTTTAGTAAGTCGAATTAAAGGTCCTCCATTTCGAGAGGTTAAAGAACCTTTACCACGATGCTTTGCCGCGCCGGATGATGTATATTCGGTTGGATGTAAAATATGATCGATCGGGTATACAAAGTCTGATAATGTGGTCTTTTTTTTATATACATTATGATGTGATGCGCATGGGCTTAGTAAGTTGGATTAAAGGTCCGCCATTTTGAGGGGTTAAAGAACCTTTACCGCAATGCTTTGCTATGCCGGATGATGTATATTCTGTTGGATATAAAATGTGTTCAATCGGGTATACGAAGTCTGATATTGTCGTCTTTTTTGTATGCATTATGATGTGATGCACATGGGCTTAGTAAGTTGGATTAAATGTCCTCCATTTTGAGAGGTTAAAGAACCTTTACCGCGATGCTTTGCCATGCCGGATGATGTATATACGGTTGGATGTAAAATATGTTCAATCAGGTATACGAGTCCGATATTATTGTCTTTATTTTTATATGCATTATGATGTGATGTGCATGGGCTTAGTAAGTTGGATTAAAGGTCCTCCATTTCGAGGGGTTAAAGGACCTTTACCGTGATGTTTTGCCGCGCCGAATGATGTATATTTGGTTGGATGTAAAATGTGTTCAATCGGGTATACGAAGACCGATAATGTTGTATTTATTTTTATATGCATTATGATGTGATGCGCATGGGTTTAGTACGTCGAATTAAAGGTCCTCCATTTGGAGGGATAAAGAGCCTACGGTATACCTTTACCACAATACCTCGTCGCGCCTTTTATTTCGTTATTTGCTTTTCTTTGTATGTCATCTTCTTGCATAATCATGCATCATGTTGCATTGCACATGGGCTTAGTTAGTTGGATTAAATGTCTTCTATTTCGAGGGATAAAAAGCCTATGGTCTACCTTTACCACGATACTTCGTCGTGCCAGACAAAGTGCATTCAATTAAATGTGAGATACGTTCAATCGGACACTTGAGGTTCTATATACATGTGGGCATATGAAGCATCTCTTTTCTTTCATCTCCATTATTTATCTTTCAAATCGCATCATGGCACGTTTATTTTGATGTCCAATTGCCTCTTTAGTTATCTCTTTGCATTATATACCTAATTGTTTCTCTTTATTATGCATAATCGTGCAACTACCATTTGTTTGCGTTTTCGTGTCCATGAATGTAATGTGCTCATGAAATTGTATGCTTGCCGTATGTCAATTTATCTTTATGCATGTAAATTTGGACATAGATTATATGCAAATAGGTTGTATGCAAATTTGGACATAAATTATATGCAAATAGGTTGTATGCTAATATGAAAATGTGTTACATGTGAACTTAGATAAACTTTTGATTTATTCATGCGAACTTAGAAATAGAAATGCCTTAGGAATATATATTGCTATATTCGATTAAACTATTGCACAAATCATTTTATTACAAGTTGCATAAGTAAGGGACCATTCAGAACCCAATGGTTTGAGGTCTTCCCTTACGAGGAGTAAGTGCGGCCTTGAATCATTTTCCTGGTTCACACCGGGTGGCGACTCTTTTATTCTCTGGTTTAGTCCCTCGCAGGCTACTCCGTACTCCCAACCTGGCCGTGAGACCGGAACAGCATGCGTCGCCCAACATCTGTGTCCCTACACTACACCCAGATAGAAATGAGTTTCTTATAATATATGTTAAATAATGAAACTGATTTCGATCAAGTAGATGGTCATATATTGATTGATCTTAATCTTGAGTATACTACAAACGCCTGCATGGCAGACTATGTCATTTGATTTAAAAATGAGAGGTTGGTGTAGAAATCCCGACCAATAGCTACTTACTTTGTCGACATGGTTTGATGTGTAGCTGAGGCCAATTTACATAGATATGTAAGTCACTCCTTCTTGCGAGAAGTAGATGAGTATCTTCCTTAAATGTTGATTCGGTACTTGAACGGTTTGAGCTCTCGAGTCTTTCTATTACTAATAGAAAGATTAACATTCATAATGGTTATGATAAAATAGTTTAATAGGGAATCAATGGTAGTTAAGGTAAAAATAATTAGAGGGATAATGAATATTATGATACTGCACTAATTACGAGATCCTTGTGAATACCCAATCCGTATGTAATGACTATATCGATGGACATCGAAGTGGTTCGTCTTAATTTATTTATCCATGACAACGAGAGTGCGACTATAGGATTTTAGTGGAATAGCCTGGAGTTAATAATTTGGAATAATTAAATTAGAGTTTAATTAATATTCTGGGATTAATGGAGCTCGAAACCGTTGGTCCATTTGGTCCATGTGCTAGCTCGATACATTGTAGCAGAATAAATATAATTGAATAGTCCAATTATATACTCGTAAATATAAAATATTACTAGTAATATTATTTTATAACACTTGAAACTATATATTAGAGTTTAATATATGGTTTTTATGATAAATGATTGTGAGATAATTATATATTATAAGTTATTCAATTATATTATATATAATTTAATAAAGGATAAATTTGGAAATTCAAAATATGGATTTTTGGAAACCCTTGGATTGGTTTCGGTAGTTACACCTTATTGAAAATGTGAGAATATATTCATTTAAAAACATCTTAATCTTTATGGAAAATAAATGATTTGTTACAAATATTTTATTGAAAAAAACATGTCAATATTTTATTGAAAAAAACATGTCATGACCAATTATTTCCTAGTGGGGAGGGCAAGGGTTATTGATTTTTGAAATTAATAACCCTAGGTATAAAAATAAATAGTGTTTCTCTTTTTACCTAAGCCTATCATTCCACCTTAGCCACCATTTCTTTAGTTATTATAATTCTTTCAAGTGTTGAGAAGAGAAAAAAAACGGAAGAAAAGAATACCAAAATAAAAAATACCTAATATGACTTTTAATCTCTAAAGAGTTTAAAGATTTATTTGTGAGGATAGCGCACCTCATTTTCTGTTTCTAACGAGATATAGCATGGAATGATATTTGGCGTCGAACTAAAACTCACTGTCTTCTCCATTTAATATATCACACGGTAGTGAGCAATTTTCTGCTGACTACCACACACCAAAGGTTTATAACAGTGTCAATGAGATGTCGAAAATGATATTCCTTTCTCTATATCGTATTTTTACTAGAGCTATGGAGCAACTAGTCGAAGAGAAAGTCATATAAAGTGATCCGGGAGCTCGATTCGAATTCCTTATGATCCAAAATTTTTAGGGAACATATAGGGATATTTTAGGACTATTTTTTGGCTGATTTTAATTGAAAAATCAGACCTGAAATGCAGTGGCAATTGACGCAAATAAGGGCTAATTTGGGTAGTGAGCTGTGCGCATTTCAGGTAAAAAACAGTCTAGATTTACACTGATGTTAAGGGGCTGTTTCAACTCAGTCTAGGAACTTGTAGACCAACCTGATTGGGAAAGACCCATAGGTTGCAAGTGGATCTACAAGTGAAAGAGGGGATCAAATGGGAAGGTATAGAGCTTCAAGGCTAGGCTAGTGGCCAATAGTTATACCCTGAAAGAGAAAGTTGACTATGAGGAAATTTTCTCTCCAGTAGCCATGCTAAAATCCATCCGCACACTTCTATCTATTGCTGTATATTATAAGTATGAGATTTGACAATTAGACATCAAGACTGTATTCTTGAATGAAAATTATGATGAGTGTATCTATATGGTAAGACCAGAGGGGTTTAGAGCTCAAGGTCAAAAGCAAAAGATTTGCAAGCTGCAAAAGTTCATTTATGTACTCAAGCAAGCATCTCGATCTTGGAACATAAGATTTGATAATAAGATCAAGTCTTATGATTTTAAACAGAATGTTGATGAGCCTTGTGTATACAAACGTGTTATTCACGGGAATTTGTTGTTTCTCATTTTATACGTTAATGTTAATTTACTCATTATGAATGATGTAAAGATATTATCGGACGTGAAAATATGGCTAGCTAACCAATTCCAAATACAAGATTTGGAAGAGGCCAGTTATGTTCTTGGTATCCAGATTCACCGGGATCACAAGAAATAATTGTTAGCTATGTCTCAAGCATCCTACATCGATAAGATCCATGTACGATTTGGGATATAGAATTCTAAGAAATGCAATTTGCCTTAGCAACATGGAATTCATTTGTCAAAAGAACAGTAGCCTAAGCAACTTCAAGGAGTTGAGGAAATGAGACATATCTCACATGGCTTAGTAGTTGGTAGTCTCATGTATTCCATGTTATGCACGAGACCGGGACATCTGTTTTGTAGTGGGAGTAGTTAGTAGTAGTAGTGTTCAGTCTAACCCATGATTAGATCATTGGGTGGAAGTGTAACATCCTGGATTATTTTAATATATCTGCGTGATTTCTTTTATTTTCGCGCGTGAGGCCGAGTCCGAACGCGAGGTTAATATTATTGTTACATGGGAACTTTTCGATTAATTAATTATAAGTTAGTAATAATTAAACTAGAGGATTAAATTGAGAATAGCCATACAAGTGTGATTAAAATCCTAGAAGTTTCTACACTCTCTCACGCGTGACACTAACAAATTTAAGCAATTAGCACCATATAATTAGACTATATTATGCACCACACACGCATATAGCTTAAAAAATCACACACAGTTCATGTTGAAACAGAACAGAAGGAGGAGGGAAAATCGATGGTGAGTGAGAGTAGAAGAGAAAAAGAGAGAGCTGATTAAGAGAAGTAGATCGAGGAAAAGAGGAAAAAAATATTAATAATAAAAATATAGCTGAGAAAATGATGTAGAGAAGTTGAGAGGAAAATCGAGAGGCAGAAGAAGTGAAGTCGAAAAAGAGAGAGGGATGAACAGAGACATGCGAATGAGAGGGGGTTGTTTGGCCGTGTCTCAGGTCGCCGGCGAGTCTCAGGATAGTTCGTGATGTTGAATTGTTGTTGAACAAAGTAAAAAGTAAGTATACTATAGCTAAGATGTTCTTGAGTATAATGAATTTACTAATTGAGGTTTTTAATTGAATTTCAAAAATTCGGGCTTGATTATAATATTGAAATGATGTAGGAGTAATCTAGTCTTGAAACATAATATGAAATTAGATTGGGTTTTGAAAATTTAAGAGGCTGTGTATTTGGGGGAAATCGTTTATAACCCTAGAGATTTGGGGATTTTTGGAATTAGAACATAGGTTTAATAATTGGTTAATTTGTAAATATAATAAGTATCTTTATGTGTTTGGTAAAAATAAAATCTGAAATTGAGATTTGCGGCAATGGTGAAAATATGGTAACTGTGATGAAGCTGAAATGGAGGTCGACTTTGGGATTGATTTTGGTAATGAAGGGGGCTTGGGTTTACCTGTGTTTAGACACGAAAATGTGTAATTATAATGTTAAAATACAAATTAGAAATTACTGAATTAAAAAGGGAAGGATGAAACTTGAAATGAGGAGTGAATATTGTAAATGAACACAATCAATAACGTTAAAACAAATGGGAATCTAATCAGTAAAGTATGGATTTATAATTGCGAAAAAGGCTAATTATATATATATATATATATATATATATGATAAGGTAGTTGTTAATAGGAAATGGTAAATAAAGTATAATTATGCAAATTAAATGATTGAGTAGTTCATATATGCTATAAGTCTTGATGAAATGTAAACAATTTGAAATGAGAATGAAGATGCTGTGACTGTGAGTAATCAGGGTTGTGTATGATTATAGAAATATGTATGTGATTTAGAATCCTGGTCTTCCTTGTATGTGTGTATTTATGTTTGGAAGCCTGATTCGATAAAGGATACGAGAATTTGAAATTTTGAAATATGTAGATAGAATGATATAATGGTAGAACTCTATATGTGTATGTAAGCATGAAATGTAGAAATTAGAATAATAGCATATATATTGGATATATGTATATTGTGAAAACAAATAAATAACTCGATTATTAAACATGTATGTGGTAACAATATTGACTTATATGTGTGTTATGCCATTATGGTATGGATTAAGAAATGCATATGTGTTGAGGTATATAGTCCAATAAAATGAAAAATAAAAAATAAAAAATAAATAAAATATATGATTGTTCATAATTTATACAAATGTATGATTAAGTATAAATATATGTTCTGGAAATTGTGAAAATATGCGATGATAAGTTAATATAAAAGTGTATCTCTGTGTGTGTGTGTCTATATATATATATATATATATGACTAGTGTTGTAAATTATATGAATATTGAGATGTATGAGTAATGATATGTGTGAACGGCATATGAATGTTTTTATAATGATAAAGCCTAATTGTTAATTATTATCATAAGCTGTTACGTGTACTAAATACATATTAGACCGTAAATATTTAACAAGCTGTAACCATTTTTAATAAATTTGAGTGTGTATGCAAGGTATACTGATTAAAGTGTAAGCATATAGAACAAAAGATAATTAAGGATAAAAGTATGTAGAGAGAGAGTAGCATTTATATGTCATCATGTTATGGATAAGCATGAATATATGCATATACATATGTGACAATATATAGAAAGTATATAAGAAAGCATGGCTAAAGTAAGAGAAAACATAAGAAATGAATAAGCATATAGTTAAGCATGATTAGAGTAAAAGGAAGTATTAGAAAAGAACAGACATATGTCAATAGATTATGGGAGTGCATGATCACATCCATATACATACATGATGAAATTCAAATGGTTTTGAAATTCAAAAGGTTTTACAGAAAAAAGTAACAGAGATTTTTAAAAGAGATGTTATTAGAAAAGTTTATACAGTTTTAAAATCCATATCATGGTTTTATGTTTTTCGGGGCATGAGGTAAAAACTCACCCCAGTATGTAACTATTATAGAAATACAGTTGGAATTGACGGATTCATAGACATGTGCACATGTGGAGGACTGAGGGGACGCTATCAAATCCTAGATCCGGGGCAAGTGGGATGAGCGATACACAACACCTCTAGAACCTAGAGTTTGAGCTTGGGTGGTAGCATAGATCCGCACCACCAGCTACAGTTTGTGGCTTGGGGGTCAGTGACACGTAGCGCCCCAATACCACCAGTTCTGAGATAGTAGTGGCATGCTTTGGGGGACGGTGAGATGTATCGCCTCAAAGTCATGGGTTTGCATTACTGGCTCCAGTTAGGCGTTTGGGGGACGGCGGTATATAGCGCCCTCATACATCCAGTTTTTCAAACAGAGACACAAAATTCAAAGAAAGTTCTTAGTTTTCAAAGATACAGATTTTAGTTTTCAGAAACACTGATTTTAAACAGAAATATCAGTTTCCAAGTATAGTTTTCAAAAAGATTTTCTGAAAAGGAAATGTAAAATAGAGTTTTCAGAAAGAGTTTTAAGAAAGAAGTTTTCAGAAAAGTGTGTTTCAGAAAAGGGTTTTCATGCATTACAGAAGTTTGGTATGGATAAGTAAGACTAGTTTACCATTTATATTTGTAGATAATATATTCTAGATATTACTTGAGTTATATACAGCTTATATTAATGCATAATAGTATTATTAGATCCATATGAATATGTGACTGGTATTGGTATATAATTGATATTGATATGAATTGTATGTTTTCATAAGAGAAACCTCATGTGAATGGTAATGTACGATAATATGATTATATAAAAATATATATTCGGTTGATGATTGTTTAATGAAAAGAATAACTTTTAAATCCGATTTGATGATATTTTAATGAAATAAAAGAAAGATAATTATAATAAATTCCCGAACTAGATTAGGAAAAAGTAAGTAGGTAAGAAACGAGATATTAGAATAGCGCAGCAGAAGCGTAATGGAATTTGATTTGATGATTGGGGATATAGAAACTTTACCAGTATATTATGAATGTATGAAAAGATTAATAGTAAATAGGATAAGAAGCATGAAAAACCAGATTAAAAGAAATCTATAGTAAGGTTGATATTTAACTAAAATGGTTAAGAGTAGAGACTAGCTTATGTTAATGAAGAAACAAAATACAAAATTTATGTTTGATTGCAGCTCAAGGAATGAGCATAGTTACTTACTGAGTCTTATGACTCACTACCCAACAGTGTTTGAGTTTTGTAGGTTGGTGACCCGATCGGTCGACCACAGTCTACAGAGCTTGAGAAGCCGGATAGCAGCATTGCAGTCAGCCAGTCACCAGGTTATGGGTGGATAAGAGTCGAGTTGTTTATGAGTCTAGTTGTAAAGGATTTTTATTGTACAAGTTTAAGTTTTGTAAAAGTTTTTATTTATATGAATTTCCGGGCATGGAGCCCAATTATGTTTTGTCTTGAGTTGTTTATGTTAGTGACATATTGTGTCGGGGCTCTATAGCATGTATTGAGGTGCTGGACTTTGATCCAAGTTTCACGATTTTAGCAAAGGTCATGCCGAATTTTCGTCAGAGTCAGAGGCTTATGGAGACGGGATTAGTCTGCCTCCTACCGGTAGCATCCTGTCTTAGGCAGGATGTTACATGATGTGAAACATATTCTCAAGTATCTTAAGAGAACATGAAATTTTATGCTTGTGTATTCTAAAGAGGATATGATCTTAAGGGGATATACAACTATGATTTTCAGTCAGATGTTGATTCTAGGAAATCAACATCAGAATCAAGTGTTAACTCTATGTGGCAGAGCCATTGTGTGGAGGAGTATAAAGAAATATTGCATTGCTGACTCCACCATGAAGGCTGAGTATGTAGTAACTTTTGAAGCAGCTAAGGAAGCAGTCTGGTTCCGAAAGTTCTTGGGATATCCAGAAGTTTTTCCAGATATGGATAAACCACTAACACTTTATTGCGATAATAGTGGTGCGGTGGAAAATTCCAAATAGCCAATAAGCTATAAAAGAGGAAAGCATATAGAGAGAAAATATCATCTCTTCAATGAGATAATGCAAAGAGGAGACGTTTCTATCACGAAGATTGCATCTGTCGAGAACCTGGCTAATCTGTTTATAAAGATCTTGTCGGCTAAAGTATTGATGGTCACATATATGGTCATGGATTACGTGACATATCCCATTTGCTCCAGTGCAAGTGGGAGAATGTTGGGATATATGCCATAAAGCTTCATGTAATGTAAATCGAATTATAATTTATGAAAAAAAAATGCATTATTCATTTATCAAAGTGTTTATTTAATATCACATATTATAAATTATATAGTTTACCCTAGAGTACTTGTATACCTCAAGACTTAGTGTATAAGTTTCATACACAAGTGGATTTAAGTCTGAAGTTCGTATCTTAAATAGTCCATAGAGAGCAAACAAATTGGGTACTTTATTTGTGATTTATCAGTAGCTTCTGTCCATTCTAAATTTGCATGGAGACCTTGATCCAGGATCATCTATTTGGAGATATGAGAATGGAGCCACCTTATATGATGTGATCATATAGTACTGGACCTAGATAGAAATGAGTTTCTTATAATATATGTTAAATAATGAAACTGATTTCGATATAGTAGATGGTCATATATTGATTGATCTTAATCTTGAGTGTACTACAAACTCATGCATGTCAGATATGTCCTTTGATTTATAAATGAGAGGTTGATGTAGAAATCCCGACCAATAGCTACTTACTTTGGGGACATGGTTTGCTGTGTAGCTGAGGCCAATTTACATAGATATGTAATTCACTCATTCTTGCGAGAGTAGAAGAGTATCTTCCTTAAATGTTGATTCTGTACTTGAACGGTTAGAGCTCTCGAGTCTTTTTATTACGAATAGAAAGATTAACATTCATAATGGTTATGAAAAAATAATTCATTAGAGAATCAATGGTAGTTAAGGTAAAAATAATTAGATGGGTATGCTGAATATTATGATCCGGATCTAATTACGAGATACTTGTGAAGAGCCAATCCGTATGTAATGACTATATCGATGGATATCGAAGTGGTTCGTCTTAATTTATTTATCCATGGCAATGAGAATGCAACTATAGGTTTTTAGTGGAATTGCCCAGAGTTAATAATTTGGAATAATTAATTAAGAGTTTAATTAATATTCTGGGATTAATGGAGCTCAAAACCGTAGGTCCATTTGGTCTATGTGCTATCTCGATACCATGTAGCAGAATAAATATAATTGAATAGTCCAATTAAATACTCACATATATATAATATATATTTTTAACATTATTAATAATATTATTTTTTCACACTTGAAACTATATATTAAAGTTTAATATATGGTTTTTATGATAAATGATTATGAGATAATAATATATTATAAGTTATTAAATTATATTATATATAATTTTATAAAGGATAAATTTGGAATTTCCAAATATGGATTTTGGAAACCCTTGGATTGGTTTTGGTAGTTACACCTTATTGAAAATGTGAGAATATATTCATTTAATAATATCTTAATCTTTATGGAAAATAAATGATTTGTTACAAATATTTTTTTGAAAAAAACTTGTCATTACCGATTATTACCTAGTAGGGAGGGCAAAGGTTATTGATTTTTGAAATTAATAACCCTTGGTATAAAAACAAATAGTAATTTTCTTTTTGCCTAAGCCTATCATTCCAACCTTAGCCACCATTTCTTTTGTTATTACAATTCTCTCAAGTGTTGAGAAGAGGGAAAAAAAAAGAACAAAAGAATACCAAAATAAAAATATCTAGTATGACTTTTAATCTTTAAAGAGTTTAGAGATTTGTTTGTGAGGATAGCCCACCCCATTTCCGGTTTGTAACGAGATATAGCACGGAAGGATATTTGGCGTCGAACTAAAACTCATTGTCTTCTCCATCTAATATGTCACACGATAGTGAGCAATTTTCTGCTCACTACCACACACCAAAAGTTTATAACGGTGTCAATGAGATGTCGAAAATGCTAAGCCTTTCTGTTTACCGTATTTTACTAGAGCTATGGAGCAACTAGTCGAAGAGAAAGTCATTTAAAGTGATCCGGGAGCTCGATTCGAATTCCTTGTGATCCAGATTTTTAGGGATATTTACGACTGTTTTTTGTTTGATTTTAATTGAAAAATCAGACCTGAAATGCAGTGGCAATTGACGCAAACAAGGGCTAATTTGGGTAGTGAGCTGGGCGCATTTCAGTTAAAAAATAGTCTAGATTTACACCGATGTTGAGGGGCTATTCCAACTCAGTCTATGAACTTGTAGACCAACCAGATTGGGAAAGACCATAGGTTACAAGTGGATCTACGAGAGAAAGAGGGGATCAAATGGGAAGGTATAGAGCTTCAAGGCTAGGCTAGTGGCCAATAGTTATACCCTGAAAGAGAGAGTTGACTATGAGGAAATTTTCTCTCCAGTAGCCATGCTAAAATCCATCCGCACACTTCTATCTATTGCTGTATATTATAAGTATGAGATTTGACAATTGGACATCAAGACTATATTCTTGAATGAAAATTATGATGAGTGTATCTATATGGTAAGACCAGAGGGGTTAGAGCTCAAGGTCAAAACAAAAGATTTGCAAGCTGCAAAAGTTCATTTATGGACTCAAGCAAGCATCTCGATCTTGGAACATAAGATTTGATAATAAGATCAAGTCTTATGATTTTAAACAGAATGTTGATGAGCCTTGTGTATACAAACGTGTTATTCACGAATGTGTTGTTTTTTCATTTATACGTTGTTAATGTTAATTTACTCATTAGGAATGATGTAAAAATATTATCGGACGTGAAAATATGGCCAGCTAACCAATTCCAAATCCAAGATTTGGAAGAGGCCAGTTATGTTCTTGGTATCCAGATTCACCGGGATCACAAGAAATAATTGTTAGCTATGTCTCAGGCATCCTACATCGATAAGATCCATGTACGATTTGGGATATAGAATTCCAAGAAAGGCAATTTGCCTTAGCAACATGAAATTCATTTGTCAAAAGAACAGTAGCCTAAGCAACTTCAAGGAGTTGAGGAAATGAGACATATCTCACATGGCTTAGTAGTTGGTAGCTCATGTATTCCATGTTATGCACGATACCGAACATCTGTTTTGTAGTGGGAGTAGGTTTCAGTCTAACCAATGATTAGATCATGGGGTGGATGTGTAACATCCTGGATTATTTTAATATATCTGCGTGATTTCTTTTATTTTCGCACGTGAGGCCGAGTCCGAACGCGAGGTTAATATTATTGTTACATGGGAACTTTTCGATAAATTAATTATAAGTTAGTAATAATTAAACTAGAGGGATTAAATTGTGAATAGCCATACAAGTGTGATTAAAATCCTAGAAGTTTCTACACTCTCTCACACGTGACACTAACAAATTTAAGCAATTAGCACCATATAATTAGACTATATTATGCACCACACACGCACATAGCTTAAAAAATCACACACAGTTCATGTTGAAACAGAACAGAAGGAGGAGGGAAAATCGATAGTGAGTGAGAGTAGAAGAGAAAAAGAGAGAGCTGATTAAGAGAAGTAGATCGCGGAAAAGAGGAAAAAAAATTTAATAATAAAAATATAGCTGAGAAAATGATGTAGAGAAGTTGAGAGGAAAATCGAGAGGCAGAAGAAGTGAAGTCAAAAAGGAGAGAGGGATGAACAGAGACATGCGAATGAGAGGGGGTCGTTTGGCCGTGTCTCAGGTCGCCGGCGAGTCTCCGGATAGTTCGTGATGTTGAATTTGTTGAACAAAGCAAAAAGTAAGTATATTATAGCTAAGATGTTCTTGAGTATAATGAATTTACTAATTGAGGTTTTTAATTGAATTTCAAAAATTCGGGCTTGATTATAATATTGAAATGATGTAGGAGTAATCTAGTCTTGAAACATAATATGAAATTAGATTGGGTTTTGAAAAATTTAAGAGGCTGTGTATTTGGGGGAAATCGTTACAAGTGGATCTACAAGAGAAAGAGGGGATCAAATAGGAAGGTATAGAGCTTCAAGGCTAGGCTAGTGGCCAATAGTTATACCCTGAAAGAGAGAGTTGACAATGAGGAAACTTTCTCTCCAGTAGCCATGCTCAAATCCAGCTGCACTCTTCTATCTATTGCTATATATTATGAGTATGAGATTTGACAAATGGACATCAAGACTTTATTCTTGAATGAAAATCATGATGAGTGTATCTATATGGTAAGACTAGAGGGGTTTATAGCCCAAGGTTCAAATCAAAAGGTTTGCAAGCTGCAAAGGTTCATTTATGGACTCAAGAAAGCATCTCGATCTTGGAACATAAGATTTGATAATAAGATCAAGTCTTATGATTTTAAACAGAATGTTGATGAGCCTTGTGTATACAAATGTGTTATTCCCGGGAAGGTTTTGTTTCTCGTTTTATACATTAATGTTAATTTACTCATTAGGAATGATGTAAAGATATTATCGGACGTGAAAATCTGGCTAGCGAAAAATTCCAAATGTAAGATTTGGAAGAGGCCTGTTATGTTCTTGGTATCCAGATTCACCGAGATCACAAGAAATGATTGTTAGCTATGTCTCAGGCATCCTACATCGATAAGATCCTTGTGCGATTTGGGATGTAGAATTCCAAGAAAGGCAATTTGCCTTAGCAACATGAAATTCATTTGTCAAAAGAATAGTATCCTAAGCCACTTCAAGAACTTGAGGAAATGAGACACATATCACATGACTTAGTAGTTGGTAGTCTCATGTATGCCATGTTATGCATGAAACTGGACATCTGCTTTGTAGTGGGAGTAGTTAGTAGGTTTCAGTCTAACCCAGTATTAGATCATTAAGTGGATGTGAAATATATTCTCAAGTATCTTAAGAGAACGTGAAATTATATGCTTGTGTATTCTAGTGAGGATATGATCTTAAGGGGATATACAACTCTAATTTTCAGTTAGATGTTGATTCTAGGAAATCAACATCAGAATCAGTGTTAACTCCAGGTGGAAGAGCCATTTTGTGGAGGAGTATAAAGAAATATTGCATTGCTGACTCCACCATTAAGGCTGAGTATGTAGTAACTTTTGAAGGAGCTAAGGATGCAGTCTGGCTCCAAAATTTCTTGGGATATCCAGAAGTTTTTCCAGATATGGATAAACCACTAACACTTTATTGCGATAATAGTGGTGCAGTGGTAAATTCCAAATAGCCAAGAAGCCATAAAAGAGGAAAGCATATAGAGATAAAATATCATCTCATCAGGTAGATAATGCAAAGAGGAGACGTTTGTATCACGAAGATTGCATCTGTAGAGAACATGGCTGATCCGTTTATAAAGATCTTGTCGGCTAAAGTATTGAAGGTCACGTATATAGTCATGGATTACATGACATGTCCCATTTGCTCCATTGCAAGTGGGAGAATGTTGGGATATATGCCATAAAACTTCATGTAATTTAAACTGAATTATAATTTATGAAATAAAATGATGCATTATTCATTTATCAAAGTGTTTATTAAATATCGCATATTATAAATGATACAGTTTACTCTAGATTAGTCATATACCTCAAGAATTAAGTATGAGTGTCATACACAGTGGATTTAAGTCTGAAGTTAGTATCTAAAATAGTCCATAGAGAGCAAACAAATAGGGTACTTTATTTGTGGTTTAGCTTCTGTCCATTCTATATTTGTATGGAGACCTTGATCCGGGATCGTCTATGTGGAGATATGAGAATGAAGGCTCCTTATATGATGTGATCATATAGGACTAGACCCAGATAGAAATGAGTTTCTTATAATATATGTTAAATAATGAAACTGATTTCGATCTAGTATATAGTCATATATTGATTGATCATATTCTTGAGTGTACTACAAACTCATGTATGTCAAACTATGTCCTTTAATTTAAAAATGAGAGGTTGGTGTAGAAATCCCGACCAATATCTACATACTTTGGGGACATGGTTTGATGTGTAGCTGAGGCCATTTTACATAGATATGTAATTCACTCATTCTGACGAGAAGCAAAAAAGTATCTTCCTTAAATGTTGATTCGGTACTTGAACGGTTAGAGATCTCGAGTCCTTCTATTACAAATAGAAAGATTAACAATAATAATGGTTATGGTAACATAGTTCATTAGAGAATCAATGGTAGTTAATGTAAAAATAATTAGAGGGGTATAATGAACATTATGATCCGGCTCTAATAACGATATACTTGTGAAGAGCCAATCCGTATGTAATGACTATATCGATAGACATCGAAGTGGTTCGTCCCAATTTATTTATCCATAGCAACGAGAGTGCGACTATAGGTTTTTAGTGGAATAGCCAGGAGTGAATAATTAGGAATAAATAATTAAGAGTTTAATTAATATTCTGGGATTAATGGAGCTCGAAACCGTATGTCCATGTGATCCATGTGCTAGCTCGATACACTGTAGCAGAATAAATATAATTGAATAGTCCAATTATATACTCACATATATATAATATATATTTTAAATATTATTAGTAATATTATTTTTTCACACTTGAAACTATATATTAATTTAATATATGGTTTTTATGATAAATGATTATGAGATAATTATATATTATAAGTTATTAAATTATATTATATATAATTTAATAAAGGATAAATTTGGAATTTCCAAATATGGGCTTGGGAAATCCTTGGATTGGTTGTGGTAGTTACACCTTATTGAAAATGAGAGAATATATTCATTTAATAACATATTAATCTTTATGGAAAATAAATGATTTGTTACAAATATTTTTTAAAAAAAAACCTGTCATGACCGATTATTACCTAGTGGGGAGGGCAAGGGTTATTTATTTTTGAAATTAATAACCCTAGGTATAAAAATAAATAATGTTTTCTTTTTGCCTAAGCCTAGCATTCCAACCTTAGCCACCCTTTCCTATGTTATTACAATTCTCTCAATGGTTGACAAGAGGGAAAAAAGAACAAAAGAATACCAAAATAAAAATACCTTGTATGACTTTTAATCTCTAAAGAGTTTAGAGATTTGTTTGTGAGAATAGCCCACCCCATTTTATGTTTGCAACGAGATATAGCACGGAAGGATATTTGGCGTCGAACTAAAACTCACTATCTTCTCCATCTAATATATCACACGGTAGTGAGCAATTTTCTGCTCATTACCAAACACCAAAGTTTATAACGGTGTCAATGGGATGTCGAAAATGCTAATCCGTTCTCTATACCGTATTTTTACTAGAGCTTTAGAACAACTAGTCAAAGAGAAAGTCATCTAAAGTGATCCGGGAGCTTTATTCGAATTCCTTGTGATCCAGAATTTTTAGGGAATATATAGGGATATTTTAGTACTGTTTTTTGGCTGATTTTAATTTAAAAAGAAGACCTCAAATGCAGTGGCAATTGACGCAAACAAGGGCTAATTTGGGTAGTGAGCTGGGCACAGTTTAGGTTAAAAATAGTCTAGATTTACAACGATGTTCAGGGGCTGTTCCAACTCAGTCTAGGAACTTGTAGACCAACCTGATTGGGAAAGACCCATAGGTTACAAGTGGATCTACAAGAGACATGGGGGATCAAATGGGAACGTAAAGAGCTTCAAGGTTAGGGAAGTGGCCAATAGTTATACTCTGTAAGAGAGAGTTTACTATGAGGAAACTTTCTCTCCAGTAGCCATGCTCAAATCCATCTGCACTCTTCTATCTATTGTTGTATATTATGATTATGAGATTTGACAAATGGACATCAAGACTGTATTCTTGAAGGAAAATCATGATGAATGTATCTATATGGTAAGACCAGAGGGGTTTATAGCCCAAGGTCAAAAGCAAAACATTTGCAAGCTGCAAAGATTCATTTATGGACTCAAGCAAGCATCTCGATCTTGGAACATAAGATTTGATAATAAGATCAAGTCTTATGATTTTAAACAGAATGTTGATGAGCCTTGTGTATACAAGCGTGTTATTCTCTGGAAGGTGTTGTTTCTTGTTTTATACGTTAATGTTAATTTACTCATTATGAATGATGTAAAGATATTATCGGACGTGAAAATCTGGCTAGCTAACCAATTCCAAATGCAAGATTTGGAAGAGGCCATTTATATTCATGGTATCCAGATTCACCGGGATCACAAGAAATGATTGTTAGCTATGTCTCATGCATCCTACATCGACAAGATCCTTGTGTGATTTGGGACGTAGAATTCCAAGAAAGGCAATTTGCCTTAGCAACGTGGAATTCATTTGTCAAAAGAAAAGTATCATAAGCCACTTCAAGAAGTTGAGGAAATGAGACATATCTCACATGGCTTAGTAGTTGGTAGTCTCATGTATGCCATGTTATGCACGAGTCCGGACATCTTCTTTGTAGTGAGGGTAGTTAGTAGGTTTCAGTCTAACCCAGGATTAGATCATTGGGTGGATGTGAAACATATTCTCAAGTATCTTAAGAGAACGAGAAATTATATGCTTTTGTATTCTAGTGAGGATATGATCTTAAGGGGATATACAACTCTGATTTTCAGTCAGACATTGATTCTAGGACATCAGCATCAGAATTAGTGTTAACTCTATAAGGTAGTGCCATTGTGTGGAGGAGTATAAAGAACTATTGCATTGTTGACTCCACCATGAAGGTTGAGTATGTAGTAACTTTTGAAGAAGCTAAGGAAGCAGTCTGGCTCTGAAAGTTCTTGGGATGTCTAGACGTTTTTCCAGATATTGATAAACCACTAACACTTTATTGCGATAATAGTGGTGCAGTGGCAAATTCCAAATAGCCAAGAAGCCATAAATGACGAAAGCATAAAGAGAGAAAATATCATCTAATCAGAGAGATAATGCAAAGAGAAGACATTTCTATAATGAAGATTGAATCTATAGAGAAGATTGAATCTGTAGAGAACCTGGCTGATCCGTTTACAAAGATCTTGTCGGCTAAAGTATTGAAGGTCACCTATATGGTCATGGATTATGTGGCATGTCCCATTTGCTCCAGTGCAAGTGGGAGAATGTTGGGATATATGCCATAAAGCTTCATGTAATGTAAACCGAATTATAATTTATGAAATAAAATGATGCATTATTTATTTATCAAAGTGTTTATTTAATATCACATATTATAAATTATACAGTTTACCCTAGATTACACATATACCTCAAGACTTAGTGTATGAATGTCATACACAAGTGGATTTAAGTCTGAGTTAGTATCTAAAATAGTCCATAGAGAGCAAACAAATCGGGTACTTTATTTTTGGTTTATCAATAGCTGCGGTCCATTCTATATTTGTATGGAGACCTTGATCTGGGATCGTCCATGTGGAGATATGAGAATTGAGGCACCTTATATGATATGATCATATAGGACTAGACCTAGATAGAAATGAGTTTCTTAAAATATATGTTAAATAATGAAACTGATTTCGATCTAGTAGATGGTCATATATTGATTGATCTTAATCTTGAGTGTACTACAAACTCCTGCATGGCAGAATATGTCTTTTGTTTACAAATGAGAGGTTGGTGTAGAAATCCCGACCAATAGCTAGTTACTTTGTGGACATGGTTTGATGTGTAATTGAGGCCATTTTACATAGATACGTAATTCACTCTTTTTTACGAGAAGTAGATGAGTATCTTCCTTAAATGTTGATTCGGTACTTGAATGGTTAGAGCTCTCGAGTCTTTCTATTACGAATAGAAAGATAAACATTCATAATGGTTATGATAAAATAGTTTATTAGAGAATCAAAAAATAATTAGAGGGGTATAATGAACATTATGATCCGAATCTAATTACGAGATACTTGTGAAGAGCCAATCCGTATGTAATGACTATATCGATGGACATCGAAGTGGTTCATCTTAATTTATTTATCCATGACAACAAGAGTGCGAATATAGGTTTTTAGTGGAATAGCCTGGAGTTAATAATTTGGAATAATTAATTAAGAGTTTAATTAATATTCTGGGATTAATGGAGCTCGAAACCGTAGGTCCATTTGGTCCCTGTGCTAGCTAGATACACTGTAGTAGAATAAATATAATTGAATAGTCCAATTATATACTCACATATATATAATATTTATTATTAATATTATTATTTTTCACACTTGAAACTATATATTAAAGTTTAATATATGGTTTTATGATAAATAATTATGAGATAATTATTTATTATAAATTATTAATTATATTATATATAATTTAATGAAGGTTAAATTTGAAATTTTTAAATATAGGTTTTGGAAACCCTTGGATTGGTTTTGGTAGTTACACATATTTTAAAAGGTGAGAATATATTTATTTTGTAACATCTTAGTCTTTATAGAAAGTAAATGATAAGTTAAAAAAATTGAAAAAAACCTAGCATAGTCGATTATTACCTAGTGGGGAAGGAAATGGTTTATTTGATTTTGGAAATTAATAATCCTAGGTATAAAAGAAAAAAAATATTAATTTTTTTTTTGCCTAACCCTCTCATTCCAACCTTAGTCACAATCTCTTTTGTTCCTAGAATTCTTTCAAGTGTTGAGAAGAGAAATTAAAAATAAAAATAAATTACAAAAGAAAACCAAAACAAAAATACCTAGTGTGATAATTAATCTATAAAGAGATCAGAGATTTGTTTGTGAGGATAGCCCACCCTATTTTCTATTTGTAACGAGATATGGCACATAAGGGTATTTGGTGTCGAACTAAAACTCACCATCTTCTCCATATAATACATCACACAACATTGAACAATTTTCTGCTCACTACCGCGCACAAAAAGTTAGTAACGGAGCGGTTCGAATTCCTTTTGATCTAGATTTTTTAGGGAACATATAGCGGTATTTTAGGACTGTGTTGGGCTGATTTTAACTGAAGCAATTGACGCAAACAAAGGCTTATTTGGGTAGTGATTTGGGCGCATTTATGGTCCAAAATAGTCCAGATTTACACTTTATTCGGGGTTTTTTTAGGGTTGTTCCTAGGCTGAAATTTATTTAAAAATTGAAGAAAAAATTCAGTGGGAGAGCTGGTTAGATTCGGCCTTAAGGAGAGCATGGCAAAATATTTTTCTAATCCAATCTCGGGTGTGTAATATGTTTCTGCTGCACTAGGAAAGTGATTCCTACAAAATACTGGTCACTTATTATACCCCCAAACTTAATATCTTGCTAGTCCTCGAGCAAAACAAATAAAAATAAAATAAAATAAACAAACTAAAACTAAATTAACCTAAGCCACTTTTGTAGGGATCAAGATTGAATTTACTATATACAACAAGCCTTTAAACCCTTAGACGACTCTAGTGGACAAGTTATAGTCTCTAAGGACTTACAGTGATGGCATCCACAATCATCTTTCATATGCACATTCATTCACACAAAAATAAAACAGTCCTGGTGGTTATATATAACATTGTCCTCAAAGAGTTCTTAGTATTGAAATCAAATAACCTTCAAAATATCCAATATAACTCAAATCCAAATTCTTTAATAAATTATCTAAGTTGGACTCACAGTTTGTGTGCGTGTAAAGGTTTGGACACAACTCGAATCTTAATAAATCCAACTAAGTGATTTTGTCGTAAAACTAAGGATTCGATGGGTCAAACCAACCTAGATATCTCAAAAAGTGCTTTATATTTGCCTATTAAGCTCAATATAGTATGAATTTTTTTCTTTTTATATTTTCACTAACCTACCCTATATGGTAGTTGTTCCGCCCATGATAGCTTCACGCTTATCGGTTATATGTGGTGTATTTCTTTATTTTCAATATTTTTCTTTTTAGCTTTTTTCATTCATTTTTTTCGCCATACCATATATCATAAATAATTACAAACAAAGACAGAAATCTAAGTAAACAGTCATTCATCATCAAATAATTTTCTCAACTAATTACTTTGCTAACTACTTCGGTTCTTACTGCTAAAAACCTACTTTTAAGTGCATACGAGTCTAACCTAGATCACTTGCTCAAGGCATCAGATAAAAGTGCTGAGAACTCTTATCATTTCTAAGATTTCATTGAGAACAATCTTATTATTCAGATTATGCTTTACTACCACATAACTTAAATTTTTTGTTTTTTTTTTTTTAATTTTTAAGGAAAAATTAGTATAAACTAACTAGCATGACACATGCACACATCCCCAAATTTAAATTTTGTATTATCCGCAATGTAAAATAAGTGTAATAAATAAGAGTGAAGAACAACACTACCATGTATGGGGTGTACCATCCTCCGTCGCCTTGAGGTCCCTTATCGCGACGCGGAGTAATGTGAGTCGTGACGCCCAATGTCACAAACTCTCTGCCTCGATTTTGTACAGCATTGCATCGCGATGCTCTGGGCAGTGGCACGATACGCTCTTGGTTTAACTTATAGTCAGACTTTGGCTGTGGGAACTGGTTGGGTTGTGCTAGTATATGTATAATTAAACATGAAATATTGTTAAATACACAATAGCATAATAAATAAATATTAAAATAAAGAAACTAAAAAAATAAACTTGTGGGTTGTCTCCTCATAGCGCTAAATTTAACATATTTAACAAGACGTAACCCTCCACTTGATTATAGTGGTTCCTATGTAAGCTTAGTTGACTGAGACAAGACCGCTAGATGCTAACTCTAATGTTGCCTATGGGATGGCAAGAACTGAGCATTTTGCTACAGTGTTCTCTCCATATAATGTCCCCCAAAATCGATCAATAGCTCGTCAGATGTCTCCGTCCACATATCAATTCTCACAGGAGATGGTGGGACACATTAATACATATAAACCTCTTCGGTTCTCTTATCTACATTAATTGTCTTCGGTGGGCTCGTCTCAAAGCTATAACTGTGGTGACCCATTTAATAATGTCTATCATGTGGAATTCTTCATCATCTTGCGGGCACAACATGGCTTTGAAGATATGAAAAGTCACCTCTTGATCTTACACTCTCATGGTAAGCTCACCCTTCTGCACGTCAATCAGCGTTCTGCCTGTTGCCAAGAAAGGGCATCTAAGAATGATAGGGACTTCATTATCTTCATATATCTCTAAAACTATGAAGTCCGCGAGGAAGATGAACTTGTCCACTTTTACCAATAGGTCTTCTATTTTTCTGCGAGGGTAGGTGAAAGATATATTTGCCAGCTATAATGTAACAGTGATTAGTCTCGCCTATCTGAAACCCAGTTTTTGGTAAATAGACAGTGGCATGAGGTTGATGCTATCACCCAAACACATAGAGCTTACTAGAGTAATGGTTGTCAATGGTACATGGTATGGTACAGCTACCAGAATCCTTCAACTTGGGTGGTAACTTCTTCTGTAAGATGACACTACTTCCTCTGTGAGTGCTACAGTTTCAAACTCACCCAAAATCCTTTTTTATTTACCATGTGTCTTTCAAAAACTTCACATAGGTCGGCATTTACTCTAATGCCTTCGGTGAAAGAAATGTTGATATACAGTGACATGATCCAGGCCGACAACAAACCAAAGGACGCATTACAAGTGCCAGAAGGGCCAATTACGAGGCAGAGGACCAAAAGACTTAGAGAAGAAATGGCGGGATTAGTTCAGAGTTTTATGGTCGACTGCAAAAAACAAATAGAGATGCATGTGGGCTTGGATGGAAAGGGCCCAAAACCATTTCACTTGGCCCAAATCAGTTTAGAATAAAGCTTCCTAGGCATTTGAAGACTTAAAGACTTGATATTTGTGTAATTTCATTTTTAGGGGCATTATTGTCTTTATGCCTTTAGGGTTTCTTTTTGTAACACTATTTAAGCTTACTTTCTTCTTCATTTGAGGCAACCAACGAAATTTATAAACTCAAAAGCTTAAAGCGTTGGCTATAGCCGAATTCTTGTAATGGAGGGATTCCCCTTTTCAAGTTTGAATCGACTTATCTAAGTTTGGCAAACTTAGTGGCGTCTCCATTTGCTAGCAAAAACACTACAAGGATTCATCTTAAGTGTTCTCAAGGGCAAGTTCTTTGTTGGTCTTCTTTGTGGCCTTGGAAGGGTTTTGTTCCTACAAAATCAAATTCGCGGTTCTTGGGGTTCTGTCCGTTGCTTGGGGTTTACTTGGATTTCGAATCTAAGTGGGTTTCTTGTCATTTGGTATCTAGAGCTCAGGGTTCCAAGGTCTGATTTTTCTATCTTTCCTTTTGTTTGATTCTATTTTTTTATTTTGTTCTTTGTTATTTTCGTTTCAGTTCTTGTTGGATCTTGTTTCTGTTTTTGTTTTGTTCATATTCTGGATCTGGTTTTGTTGTGAAGCATATTCTGGATCTGGTTTTGTTGTTCTGCATATCAGTTCATCTTTTATCTTTTTCCAGTTCTGGGTTTCTGTTATGTTCTTCCTATCAGTTCGTCATAGTCATTCTGTTCTTTAGCATATGTTTAAGAAATAAGCATGTTCTTGGCGGCTGTGTGTTTTGTTTCTAAACCCTAGTGAAGTCAGACCCTGTAATCTTAGCTTCTGAAATCAGACCTAAAACGTAACCTTTGAAATCTTCCTCTGAAATCAGACTCTGAGTTCAGACCTTGAAACTTAACCATTGAATTAGACTCTGAGATCAGACCCTGAAACTTAGCCTCTGAAATCCGACCCAGACCAGTAACCTCTGAATTCAGACCCTGACCAGTAACCTCTGAAAATTAGCCTCTGAATTCAGACCCTGAAATCAGACCCTTATTCGACTCTGAAATCAGACACTGACCAGCAGCCTCTGACTTCAGACTTGGATTCAGACCCTCATCAGACTCTGAAATCAGGCTTTGAAAACCAGACTCTGAAATCAGGCTTTGAAAACCAGCCTCTGAAATCAGAACCTAAATCAGCCTCTGAAATCAGAACCTAAATCAGCCTCTGAAATCAGAACCACATTTATTAGCATCTGACGTTATCAAAAAAAAAAAAAAAGAGAAAAGGGACTTGAGTGATAGTGATCACTTGAGCAAAAAAAAAAAAAAAAAAAGTAAAAAAGTGAATTTTTTTTGTTGAATCTAGTTCGTTCCATATTATCATTTAGGTGTCCATGGAGGGTATTCCATCAAAATTTCTATAGAAGTGCCAAATTTTCTCCCGAAATTGCATACGACCGTGAATTTGCATGCTTATTTTTTTTTCATTGTGCTAATTGTTTACTCCTTATTTCTAATTACTCTAGCTTAAGTATTATTGATTGAGTCTCCGTCATTACTATTCCTGTTCGCATTTTGTTTTCCGCCTGCCCTATATATATATATATATTATTGGGTCTGTTGTGTTCATGCTAGCTTGAGGACTACATTTGGTTTGTATTCTTGGATTGAGTGTGGTTCACATTTGAATTGAGGACGAACTCAAGAGTGGTAAAAGGCAGTGATTGTGAGCACAGTATCGGGTAAAAGCCAATAGAGTGCAAACACGAGTGGAGTGATATCATTCGAGTGTAAACACGTGAGATTGTGACGATTTACATATTTGCTTTACTTTCTTGTTATTTCTAATCTATTTTCTTAGTGTTGAGATGGCAGGTCTAACCACTGAAGAAAAGCTTGAGGCTTTGGATAGGAAGTTTACAGATATGATTGAGAATATGAATACTGCTTTGGAGAGATTGACCAAGAGTGTA